>JAOEGS010019807.1:0-32605 GCA_025447755.1 Corythornis vintsioides | reverse complement strand
AAGAGCTTGAGGCTGCCAAGTGTAATTTTATATATATATATATATATAATATTTTTAATGTGCTTAGCAAATTAGAAGCATCTCTTAGCAAAAACATCTTTAATTTTGTAGCCAGTGCATTTAATTCTTCTTGTATGTGCATGGCATCTCTCAACTCTCCTCATCCCACCACGTGGTAAATTGTTTCATCAGAATCTCATGTTATTTCTGGTTTCTCTGTTGTTTCTGAAGCACTGAACTATCCAAAAGGGTCTATTTTGTCTTTGAGGGAAGTCTTTGCTTTGATTCCCTTTGATATGAGAGGTTAAAAAGAACACATTTCAGAATAGCACCTGCCTTTATTTTGGAATAACTGTTTAGAATCAACCATCTTCATCCATCTTTATTTATTTAGAAAAATGTGTGCCTTCAGTTGGCATGCCATCCCATTTGTAATCAGCATTTCACTTTTTACCTTTTTTAAAGCTGTGTTAACTAAAAGCTGAACTAACACACACTCTTCTTCTCAAATACTGTAAAACTGGGGTTTGGGGATTGGTGTTTTTTAAATAGAATTTATTTTTGTCTGGTTTTTTCAAGTATCATAGCTCTGCCCAGGCAGTCAGTGGAGTAACATTGGCATGAGGCTTGAAATCTGGAGGAAAATTCTGCCTGCTTGTGCTGTTCCTTGGGCTCCAATGACAATACTTTAATCTAACTTTCCTGGCTACTCCTCCTGATGTTTCTGGGCTTAGCATGAATAAAATAGTAGAGCTGTAACCAGAGTTACCAATTCTGTACTACGATATTTCAGTTAAATTGCAGGTTATTAAATAAAGCAAGCCAATTTCTGATCTTTCTTAATGTACATTTCCAGTAATTCAGGATCTGATGTCAACAAAAGAAATGTTTTAGATAGTGCAAAGAAGTGGAGTAATCAGATTATCTTTCAGGAAATGTATAGTGTTTATTTCCAAGTATTTTAGCATGATCCAGAGCCAGGAGAAGGCTGCACAGTTTACAGGCAGCAGTTGGAGGAGATTAATGTCTTTTTCTAGTAGTCTTTGGTTCTTGGCTGGGGTGGATTGGAGACATTTCTACCTTCTCACTGGCTCTGCAGTTCACCTTCAGTTGATACCCTGTTTGGTTCTCCTCCAGATCCACCTTCTCTAAACCCTCCAGTTTCAGTTCACCTGAGTCTTTCTGGGCTTGGCTTTGTCAGAGGAGGGATCTCTCAGTAAGCTGAGGTTCCAGGGAGGCTGGATTTCCACTGCAGATGATGCTCAAGTGCTCAGTGCATGGTACCAAGGCTCTGGGGAGTGATGGCTGGAGCATCTCCCCCATGAAGAAAGACTGAGAGAACTGGGGCTGTTTAGTCTTGGAGGAGACTGAGAAGGGACCTTATTAATGTCTATAAACACCTGAGGGGTGGGTGTCAGCTGGAAGGGGCCAGGCTCTTGTCAGGGGGGTTGCACTCTGATCTCCAGAGCTCCCTTCCAACCCCTCCCAGTCTCTGATTCTCTCTCCACATGCTGGAGCTCCCCATTAGCAGTTGGATGCAGTTGTTAGTGGCTGCCATAGTGAAGCTGTGCTAGAAAGGATCCAGGATTCACACAACTCATGCATGCTGAAACACAGATAATCCACATTGTGAATGCTAGGACCAGCAACCTGGGCACCAGAAATACCTGTGTGTGAACTGTGTTCATCTCTAGAGTCCTTAAATGCAGAAGGAACTTTAAGGACATGAGTATCTCAGGGGGCTGGGAGCTCAGTGTGGCAAACCATCCTATTTCCATGATGATGATGTGTGTGTGTTTAGGAACAGCAATATATAGGGGTTGACTGAGATTGCCTTTGCACACTTTGGGTCCCTCTGAGGGATGCTGCTGCTGTCCCTGAGCTGGTCATGTTTATGCAGGCTCCAGGCTCTGCTGCAGCTTTCTGATGCCACTTAGAGGCATTTAATGGAGGCTTGTGATTCACAGGGAAAAAACCCCACCCAACACAGTATCATTTGCCAAAAAAAAAACCCAACCCCAACCAACCCAGAAGGGGAAACAATTTTGTATTCTTTATCCTGGATTATAATGACATGAGCCTCTAGAGAAATTCCAATAGCTCTAAGCAGGGGTTGAACAGAGAGCAGTCAAGAGCAGTGGCAAGGAAAAGCTTTGCTTTTCACTGCTGTTGATGAGTTTCTGATCAGACAAAGCAATGCCCAGAGAATCACTGAGCAGATCAGTGGAGGCCACGAGCTGACCCAGTAAATGAAATTTCTCCTGTATTGCAATGAGATGATCTGAAAAAAAAGCTGTGTCAAGCAGGGCTGAAGCTCTCCAGCGTGTGGCCATGTGGTGAGCAGGGCTGAGGGGTTGCTGAGTGCAGGGAAAGCTGAAGGAGGTGCAGTGCAGCAGAGGAATCAATGCTGGTGGGTGTGATCCACCCCACTCTTGGCTCCAAAATAACACACTGGAGCTGGGTTCCTCCTGGGGACATCAGTCCAGCTGCCCGAGCCTGCTTGGGAAATCACAACCTGACCATCATTTTGCACACACCATTGCACCCTGAGAGTTTCTCCTTCCACATTAGTTTTTATTCCTGTGAGTTACACATCAAGAAAAATTAGAACATCACTGTTAAAAGGCTCAGTGACCAAAAAAACATCAGTTGTGTTTGTCCTTTAAATATTATCCTAGTGAATATGATTTTTCTGAATTCTTTATTGGAAAGCATTTGAGGCTTTTTTATTTTTTTTCCTGGGTTTCAGTAATTAAGAAAGAGTGATTTTTTTTGGAAGCTATCAGCTTTGACTGCTGCATGGAAGAACTTGAGATTGTCAGTTATAAAGGTGCAGATGCTAAAATAGGAAGGAAAACCTCAGTGTGGTTTATGAAATTGTTGTCTGTCCATGACTGGAATAGTTTGATGAATGATAAGAAACTGTGCTTTTTATTCTGGTTTGGTGTGTTTAAAACCATAAATATTTACTGCTAATTTCTATTCTAGTTTACAAAATATCTGCTCTTTGTAAAACCCCATGGATGTGATTTTGGATTCTGATGGATATGGATCCAGTCAGTGATGTTTTCTTTTTTCCTCTCTGTTTCAGTTACACCAGCAGAGTTGTTTCCAATGGACTGAAGGCACAAATGAATAATCCTGAACTGAAAGTCAGAGGATTGGACCCACTCATCAGTAATTTAATTGATAAACTTCAGCACTTTAATCAAGTAAGTCATTTTTTTTTTCTAGATAAAAGCAGTTTATCACTGAGTTTGTGTGAAATCTTGCTTGGCTCTAATGTCCTGATGCTCTTCTGGAGGCAGCAGTTTAGGGATTCTTTGGATCCCAGTTTAACTGGCCGTGGGGGATTGCAGCAACCAGTCTCTGTGTGGCACTGAGTGTTACAGGGAAATAGATGTGGTCAGATTGATGAAAAGGAGAATTCATTATTTATCTGCCTTTGCATGTTATAGAGTGTTAATTTACTTGATAAATATTAGATATATCCATCTGTGGAATAGTCTTCCATAAAAACCAGCAATATGAAACAGTCAGAAAAAAAGATTAAATGACAAGTAGCTCTGTAGTGGAAATTCTATTTCTTTTGTCTCCTTTAGAAAGTAAAAATCTGAATGGTCACATAATGAGCTGCATACCAATTTTCTTCAGTTATGTACATTTGAAAAACAGCTTCAAAGAACACATTTTAGCCAGAAGAATAAAATGCATTTCCCAGCTCTTCCTGTAAGTTGGGAAGTGTTGCTTTCTGTTGCTTCTAATTCTGGTTTAAGAGAATATCATCCTTAAGTAAATGTAACTCCCATCAGATTGAGGTGCTTAGCAATAATGGATTCCAAGGGTGAAGGATTAAACAGAATACTGATTATTGCCCTAAGATGGTTTGTTCTTAAGTACTTGGAATAATATAAGTTCCTTTGATCATAATTTTAGTAAGATTTCTTCAGAGATCAAAGCCTCAAAGAAGTTGCTAAATATCTGAGGCTTTCACATACAACATCAAACACGTGTAGCTGTTTTCTGCTGCTTAAATTTTCATTTCAGTTGTGATATTAATATACAAATAAAAACTGACACTGGAAAGCTGATTAAATCAGGAGTTTAAAGTGTCATCAATAGTGTGTGCAGACTGTATAGAGGAAGAGTTCTACAGAATCCCATTACTCATTTTACAGGCAAATTGATTTTTTTTTTTAACATTAAATGATTTCTTTTTTCTTTTTGTGGTAAGGAGGAATTTAAACAGTGATAAAATAAGGTGTTATCTTTGCATCTTCTTAAGTGTTTGACATTTGCAACACCATTTTAAGCAATAGCTGCATATTGCTTAATATATTCTGAAGAGCAGAGAACAAAGCAATGCACAGAATGTGCATCAGAAGTTGTGTCTAGGCCCCAGTAATCTTCTGCCACTTCAGTAATTGCTAAACTACCCAGAAGAAAACATATTCTTGGACAAGAAAAAGATGTGGTGAGGTTTTCTGAAGTAATAACATTTCTGTGTTAACAAAACAAGGCACCTCTGGACCTGTTGGCTTTCTCTTTCTCTCTCTATGTGGAAAAAAAAATAAAAAGCATGTTTCTGAAAATCAGAATTATCTCCTAGAAAAGGAAATAATGCCAGATCAGTTTGCTGAGGTTGTGGAGAGCTGTCAACTGCAGCTACCTTCAAACCAACAGGACTCATGTCTCTAAAAGATGTCTCTTAGCTCAGCAATTCTTAATGATCCCTGGAGCAAATCTGCTCACCTCCCACTGCTGGACCCCAGCTCTTCCTCATCATTCTGTGGCTGCTGCTGCCACCTCCTTCCCTGGCTGGGGGGCAGCAGTGTGGTGCAGGTGAGATGGAACTGGGGTGGCTGGGGCAGCAGTGCAGCTTGGCACTGGCCATGCAGAAGCAGCAAAGCATTTAAATCCCAAGCTGCCCATCTTTGGTGTGCAGCAGCTGTCTGGTTGATAGCTCTTGGGTATGAGTTGCCTACAGCTGCCAAGAGATGAATAACTTCATAATCCTAAACCCCATGGACATGAACAAAACTCTTGGCAATGTATTCTCCTTCTAGCTGGTGCAGCCCAGCTCCAGCTCCTTACAAATAATCTGTATTTCAGATGTATATCAGGAGAAACTTCTGCACTGGGAGGGTGACAGAGCCTGGCACAGACTCCCCAGAGAGGCTGTGGAGTCTCCTCTGGAGACTTTCCAGCTCTGTCTGGATGAGGGATCTGCTCTAGTTCTGCCCTGCTCTGGCAGGGGGGTTGGATTCTGCTCTCCAGAGGTCCCTTCCAACTCCCAGCACTGTGTGATTCTCTCTGCAGGTTGTCTTCCACTGCTGCCTGTCACTGAGGCTGAAATGCCAGTCTGTTGGAGATTACTGCTCCTCTTTCTTCTCATCTGGGGCTTAAATCCTCTCCATGTAGTTGTTGTTTTCTTAAAAAAAAAAAAAAAAGATTATGCAAATAGTAGGCTATTTTATAACCACTTTGCAAAAGCCAAAAGTAAAGTGAAATTTAGAGGAGATTATTCAAAAATTACTGTTCCATGCATCCCTGGCAGATAAGGTGCTTGAATGGTTCATTGTAGCTGCTGATTCCCATATCAATAGAATTAGCAAGTTCCAATTTACAGTAACTTTTAGGAAAGCCAAAATAGATCAAGCAAAACCCCAGGGTGATTTTGAAAAGCTTGCAGTTCAAGTGACAACTTTGCCTTCTCTTTTTTTTTTTTTTTCTGGTGAACAGAGCAGATGTGAACTGCAGCTGATAATAACCAGAGATCCCTCATTGCACCTTTGCTGAGCACTGCCTCTTGCCTCATCATCACACTTAAAGATGCTTCAGTGGTTTTTCCTTGCATGGGAAAAGCAACAAGAAGTGGAGGGAGAAGTGAAAAGGTTTGGCTAGAACTTTCCCAGCAGGGTTTAGAGTGCAATCAGCATTAGGCAAGTTGAATGTATTTGTCTTTTCTCAGCCTAAATCCAATCTTGACAGATTTTGCTGCTGTGATGCAAGAAGACAGTGCAATATCCTAGCTCTTCAAATGAGTCTTGCTCAGTCTGGATCCACATATTCTCCCTCCAAACTCTTGGATCTGCCAGTTAAACTAAGCAGTGAGTGTAAATTAAACCCCTTTTAGATTTGTATCCAAAGGATGGCATCTTAGCAAAGGTCAAAGCAGCAGCACTGAGATCTTGCTTATCAATAACATGAGCTAGCCATGATTTCATCTGGAATGTGAATTTAATTGGCTTAGACAATAGAGAATAATACAAGAAATCCTTTAATACTGCTTAATTTAAAAGTGTATATATTTCTTTAGACATCTGTGAATTTAATTGCATGATGGAGGATTTTATATGAGATTTAAGTGGAGACAAGTTGGTTTGATTTCCATCCAAAATTGTAGCTGACTCGAGACTCCAAATACTCTGTTCTTCATTTCTTCCAATGAAAACATAGAAAGAACTTTCTTTTAGAAGGACTCAGGTCACTACTGAGCTGGTGAAAGTGCTCTGTACCCCAGCAGAGACTGAGTTTTTCAGTGCAGGGCTTGCTCATGAAGTCCTAATAAATCAAGATTCATTTGGCCTCAGTTTGCCCATAGGTCAGGTATGAGAGAGGTTTTCATTGAAGCCAACACTTGTGCAGATGTGCTGGTCCCTCTTTGCATTCCCATCACTGGCAAGGCAAGAACAGCCCTCAGCACCTTCATCTCTGTGTGTCAACAGCAGTGATAATTGAATTAGTACAGTAGTTATTGGCTGATTAATAAATAACAGCAAGAAATGCACATGCTTCAGGAAAATAAAGACAGAATTAATGAAACCTGGAACAATAATGTTGAAAGTCTCGTAATGCCAGGAAAGAGCAACTGAACTGTTTGTTTATTTTGATTTAATTTCCTACTCTGCCATTTCAAAATTATTTATCCCTATAGTCCAATAAATTACCATCTCAGATTACTTCATCTTTTATACACAGTTTGTTTCTCATCCCATTTCTTTCTCAAAATGTTTGTTCTTCTGAGATCCAGGGGCTGTTTTTCTTCTCCCCTGCTAAGAATCAGACATCTCTTTGCTTCCAGATACAGATGCTGAATGCTCAGCTCAGAGAGTAGTGGTGATCTTTTTCATAATCCATATACAATGAAACAATACATCCCAATGCCTGAAACAATCCAGTTTATTCAAAGACTGAGCAGCATCTTTCTCTGTGTGGTCTGCTGTATGGTTTTCTATTTATTAGGAAATACAGATAGCCATGTATGTAATGTATGCCCTATAGAAAATTCAGAGACATCAGATTTCATCAGATCTGTGATTAAAGCAAGGAAGGACACACAATTGCTGTCAGCACCAGAAAAAGAAACATCATTCTAGCAGCAATTTAGCTCTCTTTTATTTTTTTCCAGACCCTGGCAGCTTTCTATCATATATAGTCCTTAGCAAGTCATCTAGGGGGTCCAAAGCTTTTTGCTTTTCTACCATAGTTCCACATTCACTTGTCAGTCTCAGCTGAGGAGAGGCACCCATTGTCTATTGGCAAATTCTTTCATTCCTGAGCAAAATCAAAACCAACAAAAGCCCTCTCAGCAGAGAGAGCATCTCACAACAGAACAGAGCAGGCTGCACAGTAATGGGGATGCTTTCCTAGGAAGTATTCCTCACAATAAAAGCTGTAGAGCTCAGGCAGTTAAACAGGATGGAGCTGCTGATTGCTTGGGAGCATTTATCTGTCAGGGCTTCCATTAGAAGGAGCAGAATTCACAAGAAATAGGTTTAAACAGTGGGCTGGGACAACTGCAGTCTGTCAAAATCCCCTTCTGGTCTTGGGTTTCTGCAAACTGGTATTGCTTTGAGCCCAGTCATTTGTGCTGCTTCTCATTTCTGACTTAACTCAGCATCCATGGGGAGAGGAGAAGGAGCAGGAATGGCTCTAGACCCCCAGACCCTTCAGCTGGGCTCAACACAGAGATGTGGCCCTGAAGGAAGAAAATCTCCCTCAGACACCCTTTGTCTGCCTCCCCTGGGGGGCAGATAGAAAAGCAGAGCAGTGGGTAATGATCCAGCCCTTAGGTTGGATGTGAGAGCTCCTCACTGGAGGCTGTGTGCAGGGGCTTTGCTTCTCTCTGCACCCTTCTGCCTGGAAAAGGGCTTGGGAAGCTCTAACCTTGGTTGTGCTGTGGCATTAAAAATCCCATCAAAAGCAGGACTTTGCCCATGAATCACAACAGGAGAGCTCAGTCTCACCTATTGTTTTATGGAGGGCATCTATTAACCTGGGAATTTATTGCTAATTGAGGTGTAGATCAGCCCTGGCTGAAATCAGTGTGCTTGAGGTCTGCAGGTTGGCTGGTTGGGTTTGTTAAATGTAGTGGCTTAAGCCCCAATTAAACAATTTTAATTAGAAAGGAGAAATCACAGTTTTGTATTAAAACCAGCTTCAGGATTTCAAGAGAAAGAGAAATCCTGTGAAATACTGGCTCACCAACCTCAAATGTAGCATTTTAAACCAAGACAAATCTGAATCTCAACGTAAATCCAGCATCTCTTACTATGTGCTAGCAAATATATAATGCTAAAATGCCCCTTTATTATTCATGTGTTGTGTCTCAGGGTGTGCTGTGCTATTTGTCTTGCAAGCATTTTCAGAAATTATTTGCCCAGATGGACCCATTGTATGTGTTTTGTTTTGCTCATTGTGGGAAATTAGTCTTAATAAATCAAAATCACATATTGAGTCACAGCAGTGACTTGAGCCAAGTGGGGGAGAGGGAGGGGAGAGCTACTGTTCCAATCTACAACCCAGCCAAAACATTCCACCTATAGAAAAACATACTTGGAAAAGAGGAATATTATTTAAAATAATAAAAAAAACCCCCAAACAGTATGTCCTGTGGCTTGAGTGCCCAGCTCTGCTTGCATCTGATTTATCTCTGGGCTGGGACTTATTTTCACAGATGAGCTGAAAAGTGCTTGGGCTCTTCTGTACTGAGGAGAAGGTCAAGCCTGGGAGGGATCTGCTTTGGCCTGAGTTAATGAATTGAGGTTGTCAGAGTGAAATGATAAATTCTCTTTCATGTAAATACTTATTTTCTTCTATTAACTTACCATCTTCCTCTGAACCTCTAATGATTGTTAAATCACAGACATTGTTTTTAAGTTGTTATGATTAGAAGTGTGATTACAGTATTTGCTTTTGATCTCATTCCCAAGGTACAACAACATGCTTATTTTTGGAGGTGATAAGCTTAGTATAATAAGAAAGAAAAGCAGGGATTTATGGGCTGATCATTGTTTTCTCAGGGCAGGGGAAAGGTCTTCAAACAATTGATTGATCCAAAAGCCAAAAGGGCCAAAAGGGAGAAGAGGGGGTCATTTTCCTCTCTTTTTGTTCAGCAGAGGAGACAGGCAGAAAAAGCAATGTAAGAGAATAAAACTAAAGACCACCTAAAGCCCAAACTTAGTCTGTAAATCTCCAGTGGATCTGGAGTGCTGGTGACAAGGGGAGAGCAAACAACCTGTTTCCAGCAGCAGTTCAGGTGGCACTGGAGCACAAGCTGATGGATCAGACCTGGACTGCAGGAGCTCCAGATCAGGAGTCTCTCTGAGAGGTATTTATGAGAGGAATGTTTGATCTGCACTCCACTCCTATCAGGGTCTGTTCCCTATCTTACACTTCTTTGGTGTCAAAAATCAAGTATTTTACATCCCATGTCCACCTGGTCACCCAGACATCCCTGAGCCATGCTGAGAGCAGTTCTCCAGAAGAGATCCCAGGATACCAGGTTCAGATTGTCATCCCATCATGAACTTCTCTGCCAAGCTGCAATGAAAAGGGAAAGGTGAATGCACCAGCTCACAGTAAGGACACTGCTTTGTGTTTGGTTGTTTCTACCTAAGAAAATGAGCAGGCCAGGCTGAAATGCCTCAATTCTTCCTGTTTGTCATGTTCCCAAGGTCCAGTTGGAATGAATAGACAATAGTTCTTGGGCACAGAATACACTCTCTACCTTTATACACTGAAATATGTTCCAGTGTATAAAGCAAGAGTATTTATATAATAACTTGCTAGCAGGATACCTGGAAGCCCCTGCTTCCTACAGGAACCCATCCAAAGGAAACAACAACCCAAATAAGCAGCTAGTCTCTGTATCTGGCACAAAGAAGATTCCTGTGCAGCCTGCCTGGATTACCACCAGTAAATGGAGACTACTGGTTCAGCAGCAGCCTGCTCATTTCCAGAGCAGTGAATTTGCATACACTGCCTGGCTGGAAGA
The DNA here is from genome assembly GCA_025447755.1 of Corythornis vintsioides. Taxonomy (NCBI): domain Eukaryota; kingdom Metazoa; phylum Chordata; class Aves; order Coraciiformes; family Alcedinidae; genus Corythornis; species Corythornis vintsioides. The sequence continues at coordinate 22,326 of JAOEGS010019807.1, read as the reverse complement.
AAATTGGCTCCTGTGCACAGGCAAAGCCTGAGGTATTCCAGTTGGGACCCATTTGCACATGACAGTTCTTTTGCATAGCAATGGGGTGCTGGGAGAGCCAGTGTGTGGTGGCTCCTCTGCATCTGCAAGTGTGGCCTGGTCCTGAGCATCAATGGGACTTTTTCTACCTTGAAATGGTGATTTCATGGTTGAAAATGCCACTCCCAGACCTATAGTCCTGAAAACATCCTGGATCTTAGTCTCTATACCCCTAAACACCTCAGGCTCTGGCCTGCTGAAGTGTCTTGCATTGCAAATATGATTTATTTACTATGCACTGTTTAGTGACACCTACAATCTGTCCTGCTTCCTGGGACTGTATGCATGTTAAATGAGATAATACATTTATTTCACTTGCCTTTCTCATGCATCTGAAATGAGCCCCTGCCTCAGCACCATTCCGTGGGGGTGGATCTATTTGGGACTGAGTATTCCCAGTCCCAGATGTCATGGATGAACTTATCATTATGCACAAGAGTCACCCAGGAGACCACTGATTCCCTTCAGAAACAGGTAGCCTTGGGATTGCCCTGATGGAGCCCAGAATCAGTACTGCCAAATGTCCCTAAAGACCTAAATAAGATGAATTTCTGTTGCCTCTGAATGCTTTTAACCTGTGAAACTGAGAACAAAAATCCCCAACCAAGCTGCTGGCCACATTGTGTTGCTTCCAACATTGGAAAAGAAGGTTTGTGGCTCTAATTTATCAATAATTCCAATATGGTTGATACTTTTTCTACGGGGCAAGGACTTTTCCACAATTGCAGGAGTATTTCTAACAACAAATTCAAATGGATTCAAGTGAGAAATGATTTGAACACAGCCTTCCATAGCCAGGAGCAAGTAACTAGAGCATAGCCTGCTGGAGCATGCAGTGCTTTGAGTGCTGCCATATGTCCTGTATCAGCCTTGTAACAGAAGCAGAAAGTGCCCAGCATCATTGCAGGGCCCTCAATCTTGTTTCCTCCTCTCAGCATCTAGAAGAGAAGCCTCTGACAGGCAGAGTTTTTCCAAATGACATGTTCATGGGAGTGAACTGGCAGACAAACAATGTAATTATTGGATAATATAATGAAATATGAGTTGTGTTTGGCTGCAGGAAAACGACTCTGAACCCCATTTGATGTGGCATTTGGAAGAAGAGAATCTAATAATATGAAATAGATTGCAGGAGGGTAAAAGGCAAGCTTTGAGATTTGTCTTTCTTAGGTCATATAATTGGGGCTAGATGAAGTCACAGAGAGGGGGAGGGGGCCATGGTGAGCTGCAGGGACTTTGAACCCCTGGATGAAGCTGACCCTTCGTGGCAGTCACTGGAATAAAAGGGGAGTATTAAAGAGCTTTGGTGCATGAAGTTCTAGTCCCAAAGGTAATTTAGGGTCATGCAGCATGATACAGAAGTTTTAACTGAGGTGTGTGAAAATGAATCACTTAGAGTATTAAAGCTCAGTTTTGGACTTCACTTAGAGTGTTTATGAACCATCTGCAGCAATCTTATTATAAAGATTATTTCAGTTATTGGTTCAAATATTTTTTTTTAAACTTTTTTTTTTTTTTTGTCCTCTAGCTTTGCTAATCACTTCCAATTACTTGGTAGACTAAAAATTCCACACCAGTTACCAGACACAGTGAAATATTTTCTGTGTCTGTAATATGATATATTAACTAATAATCCAAACAAAATATAATAAATTGCTACTTAATTCTGAGACAGTCAAACAAAACGAAATATAGAGAGAATTTATTTAGAAAATGTGAATAATTGCTTTCTGAAATAAGAAGTTTCTGTTCAGTCTCCTAAGTGTAATGGTGAAAGCCAGCAAGTCATGAGGGTTTATTCAGGAAATGGGATTAACTGGTAATAAAGCATCTCAGTTGAGCAGCAAAGGAAAAGCACTTTACCACTGCAGAAGTAACATGTAAGAAAAGTGCTAAACAGACCATGCTGACATGCAGAGCTCAGAGAGAAAAGCCAGAGGTGTCATGGTTTCAACATCTGACTGGTAGGGCCAAGGACAGTAAGAAAATCTTTTTATTTTGCATGCTAAGGAGTATAATTAGATAGCAAGGAATGAATAATGATGCAAAAAATCTCTGTGCAACATGTAAATTCTAGTGAATTCTGTGAAATTTCAGGCTTTATTCTTTGAGGTAGCCAAAGGAAAGCAATGGCATCCTGGGGGGCAGTAAGAAAACTGATTTTATGAAAGGTGTCCTAAATCCCCCCTACCAGCAGGCTCCTCCAGCAGCACTTCCAAGTGTTCCAGTCCATCCAGGTCTCCACAGCCATTTTTATCTCTGCAGGAAGATCCTCTCCTTGCTGATTCCTCCCGTTTCAGGGCTTTTTGGGCTCCACAAAGTTCTCACATATGGCTGTTGGGTTCCTTGGAAAGGATTCATGGAAGAAGTGCCTGAGAGGGATGCACTGGGCTGGGGTGAAAGGCTGCAGGACCTTGTGTTGTTCTTAGCAACTCTTTCCATGCTTTCAGCTGGATCTGGCTTTGCACTGTTTTGATTAAGCCAGCAGAGGGGTTTTTTTTTTTGCATGAGGATGTTTTGGGGTTTTTTTTATCAGTTCAGGCAGGGGAAAAGTTGAATGAGTGTAATCTGGGTTTAGCTAAAATAGTTCAATATGAACTGTCAAGCTGCAGTTAAAATAGTGAGCAGGAGTTAAACTGAGCAGAGTCTCTGTGCAGCTGCTCTTGGGCTCGTGGCAATTGCAGAGAGATCAGATGATCTAAATGCATTAGTTCCTTCTGGCTGCTGCACAGAGAGAAAAAAGAACAAGATCATCCTGCTGGAGCCTCAAATCTGAGTAAATTCAGGTCTGTGGAGGATACTGAGGGAGACAGTTTGGCTCTGGTCTGGTCTATGAACATTATTGTGAGTGTCCCCAGCGTGGTGAAAACAGACTGTGGAGGGTGAAAGAAGGCACCACAATATACAGTCTCATTTTTAGCTCATTCCTACTCTCTTTTTGTTTTTCTCCTGATCTTCCTTGATCCCAGTCTGTGCTGTAAATGAACCATTTGCTTTAGGCAGGGGTAGCTGGGTGATGGGAGAAGGGTGGAGCACATCCCTGCGTGTGTGGGCGTGGGTCAGTGTGTGGCCCTGCTCCCTGTGAATACTCAGGTGGGTTGGAAGTGGAGGATGCAGTTTGGGGGGGTGGTGCTTCACTGCAAACCCCAGAATTCAGGTCAGTCTCAGCAGCACCCCCAGAGCTGTTTCTCAGCCCTGGAGACAGGGTACTGAGGAAGACTTTTGTCTTACTCTTCCTCATCCCTTAGTCTTTCATTTTAGATGCTGCTCCTTCACGTGGCTTTCTATGAAGTTTTAGACATGACAGAAATCAGATCAAGTGTCTGCAGCAGCTTGGGCAGGTTTCCATCTCATCTGGACTTTGGTAGCCCTCAGCAAGCTGTCAGCTGGGATCTCCTGTGCTGGCATGTGTGTGTGTTTGAGCATGCATGTAATTTCCAGCATGAAAAGCTGAAGACAGCAGAATGCAAAGCTAGTTGAGCAGTCAGATGCTCACAGTCAGCAAGTGTAGTTACCTGTGACTGTCATATTGATGGGATTTTTTTTTTTCTTCCTCTGCCTCTGATGGAAAAGTCAATGTCTATCCACAAAATATCCCTTGATGTCATCCACTCTGCTTAGTTCCCAGCACTGAATTGTCTTCCCTTGTCCAGGCCTGTGGCACTTGTTTGGTACTTGATGCTTGGGAAGTATCTTGTCCTACCCTGCTCTGTGTCAGGTTCTTCCTGCAGGTTGTTGCCTGCACCAGATTGCCACGTTTCTAAATGGTTTTGCACTTAAACTTTAGTCTGGCAAAGGCTGACCTGTACCAGGGTGCTGAGCTGAGCAGCATTTGCTGTCCACATCTAGCTCCTTCAGGCCTCTTGGGAGTCAATATTCATTCTTCAGTGACATTATAATAGTTATATTCTGATTTATACAGCATCCCTTGAGCTAGCTGCTCTCTAAAAATGAGAATTTTGTGGCTAATTTTGTGTGGTGGCTTTAAACAGGGGCAACATGCAGCTAGCTCATTATTTTCTTTGCAGATAATTTTCCCTCCCATTTCTCCTCAGACTGTCTTTAGGCAAACAAATGGTCAGGTTGGTTTGGGTTTTTCCCTCTCATGATGATATAAAATGTGAAGCAGCCCAAAATACAGAAGATTTATGTGTTGATTATTATATTTGCATAGCCAACACAGTAATGGGTAAGAAGTGTTAAGAGCTTCACTTCACTGAGTAAAAAAAAAAAATAAATACTTAAAAATCTCTATTTTTCAGTGCAGAATTTGGTTTCACAAACCAGCTTGAAAAGTGCCTCCTTCCTAAAGAACAGTGCCCACTGTAATCACAGCTTCACTGGGAGCTACATGTGCTTCAAAATGCAAGGGATTGAAAAATTCAGAATCCACAGAAGTTTCACCCTGATTCTCTTGTACCATTTTGCAGAACACGCCTCTGAGGATTAAAATAGATTAAAATAGAGGCTCAGGACACAGGTGCTGGAGCTCCAAACCAAATGCTGAGCACTGGAGCTGCTTTGGGTTTAGAATTTCCTTCCTTTGGAAAAGGAGTTGGATTCAGTCCCACTGAGAAGTATTTGCTAAAAGGAAAGAAGGATACACTTGGTCCTACCAAGTTTTTCAGTTTGCTGCACGTCTTGGGGGGAGCCTTTGGTGGTTGCCAGTGGAGTGGGGGCTTTGCAGGGTGCCTGGGTGATGGAGCTTCATGGTTAAACCTGGTTCATTGTTCAGAGTAGGAAAAGGAAGCTCTTCAGGCAAATATATAGTTTTGCTAAAAAGGAGGGTTCCTTCCTTCTTTTTTCCCCCCTTTGGCATCTGTTGTTTTCTTTCTCCAGCAGTGGCCTTTGCACAGCTCCAGCTGCAGGGTGGGAATGGGAAGAGCCTGTGTGTGTAAAGGGCCTGAAATCTCCATTCCTGCCCCACAGAGAGGAACAAATGACATCCCATTTTCTCCAGCACTGTGTGAACAGCCAGGGTGACCTGGCTCAAGAGCTGTTCCCTCCCTCTTCCTTCTGTCCATTCCTCAGGACAGCCACATCCATCCCACGTGAAGGCCTGTAGGGCACTTGAATATCAGTATAAACCAGTATAAACTGTGTCAACTGGTGTGAGAAGAAGAAACACGAAGCCTCAGTTGAAGCAGATTCCCATGTTGAATGAGGGTTGTGCTGTCAGATGGTAAATGCAGTTAAATGTAAATAAAGCAGAGTCACTAATTATAGTTTTGCTAATCCAGGCAGAAATAGTTGGTCTTTCCCAGCCCCTGAGAAAGGCTGAATAGGTTAGGAGTGAGCCCACTCATCAGCACATTCTTAGTATTTCATAATCAAACTGTGTTAAAATGTTTCTTCATAAGAAAACCTACTTTGAAATACAGATTTATTTAGGGAAAAAGATCCTCTGAGCATTCAGCAAATTCACTGCCAGTTCCAAGATATTTATCTCCCAGTTTCCTCGTGACAATGATCAATTTGTCAGCCACAAAAGGTAGAAGAGATATGATTTGTTTTAATGCTACAGATAGAAATAATGCTGCACAATGTCTATAAAATACATTTAGCACTAGAATAGATATATAAAGGGAATTTTCTGAGACTCTTGTGTGCTGTCTGTACTAGGAAAAAACAACCTGAAGGGCATAAGTCAGCATGGGCAATGTAAAGGATAGATGGTGATAATTAATGCTTGGTGTGAGGAGCTTGCTAAGCTGAAGAATTTAAGAAAAGCCACTGTGATCTTTGCTTTTTGTTGTTCTGGGCAGATAGAAAATAGAAAGAAATGAATGATATCTTTGAAATGCCATTCAGAGCTGTTTATTCTCTACTGGGCCTGCCTATCAGGCAAAATCAGCCAGTGCTGCTGTGGGGTGTGGGAGTGTGTGTTGGCAAATACATTCTGCTAGCAGCAGGAAGATCTCCTTCCTTATCTGGACAAATAGAAATGAAGCTTGGTGATGTTCCCTGAATTCACTGATTATTGTACTGAGCCTCTTCTTGAAAGTGCACATTGCATTTACTTCTCCTCAACTAGCTGCTGCTTAACTGGCTTAATTGCTTGGATCCAGGATGTGATGTCCCTGCTGAAGCAGATGCTCTCATCTTGGTGCTGTTTAGTGTTGTCACTCCTCTGGCTGCCAGCAGAACCCCAGTTAGTTCAGGTTGGAATGGGACAGAACAGTAGTAGCAACATGAATTTATCAATTCTATTTATCTCATCACACCTTCACAGGCTGCTGCTGTGATTGTGTTTTATCCTCTACCCACTAAACAGAAGCCAAGAGAAATCTTGTTGGAAGGAAGAGAAGGGATTGGTGATGGGAAAAAAAGACTCTGTGGAGGTTTATTTTAAGTGTGAATCATGGTGAGTAGCATGAAGCCTGTTGGAGGTTTCCCTCCAACCACTGATGCTAAACCTGCCTGAAGTTCCCAACAAGGCACAAACATTTCCTAGGAGCCAGGAGGATTTTCCTCCAAGCCTCTAATATGGTTATAGTTTATTTCTAGTATGGCATGACCCACAACAAAGTTGATCTTCTGCCCTGCTTTGGAAAAAAAAAATGATCATCAGCAAAAATGATCATCAGCAACTTTTTTTTTTTCCCCCCTAAGAAACTTTTCATGGTCCAAATCCATCAGTTCCTGAAACAAGCTGTAATATCTCTCAGGAATGTTCTCTTCATGTCACTGAAGATCAGCTGTGGTTTGCATTGCTTTGAACTCTCCCTTTGATAAAGTTGCACTCAGCATTTATCATTCTTCCATCAGAATCAAGTTTCTCTTTAATTTTGATTTTTAATATCACTTAAAGGTTAAGATCCATCTCAATCACGTCAGTTATTCCATCTGTAAAACAGCACAGAAAACTTAGAGAAACTTCCTTGTTTTCACCTCATCTTTATGCCATGAAGTTCATTTTATTTGACTGGGGAGGCAGGATTAGTGCAGAGTAGCAGAGATCCCCCTCTGTTTGCTTTTCTCTAGCCCCATTCTGATGCTGAATTGTCAAGTAGTTTTTTTTTTTCCCTTTCCCTCCTAGGGCTGCACGCATTGAAAAAAATACTGAACACCAATTAATTTGTCTAATTTACATGAAAAAGTGCAGAAGATGTCTTTTTTTTTTTCCCTCTCTCTCTCTTTTTTTTTTTTTCCCTCCATAATTAACTATATTTTTGCAATTCATTAAAATTCTGCAGCCCTTCACATAATGGAGCCCTATTCATGGCATAGGAGAGGAGTGCTTCATTGCAAGAGGGGCAGCCAGGGAAGGCAGAAAGGAAGTGGAGGAGGGCAGGATTAGCATTCTGTGGCTCAATTCTGCATATTCATGAGGAAAAAAATGAAGTTAATTCACTTTGGCTTTGTTCTGTGGGGCTGTTCCCTGGGCACACAGCTCCCAGGGGATGGCTCCTGGGTTGCAGTGAGCAGGGAGGTGCTGGCAGGTGGTGTAGCAACCCTGGAGTAGCTGCAGCATAAGAGGAGCAGGGGGATGCTCTGAATGACCCCTGGGATCATCCAGTCCAGCATTGCACAGTTCAGAATATCTCAATCTGCAAATCATGGGGGTGGTTTTGGTGTTTTTCAGTCATCCCTCCTCTTGCTGGGTGTGTGTGTGTGTGTGTGTGTGTTTTCACACGTGGAGGGGATGGCTGGAATATTTTTAATTAAAAATAGAATCTTTTTCATTAAAATAGAATATTTTTATCCCTTCAGCTGGGCTTTGGTGCAGGGGAGGTCTTGAGGTCTTACAGGGGAGAGGTGGTTCCTTGTCACCCAGTCACACCATTTACTTTGGCTGCTCCATTCTTCTCCCCTCGCATCTGTTTTATTTCATCTGGAGATCAGGAGAGCCAGTGCTATAGACACAACTTTGGGAGCCACTCATTTCATTTTATCTTCTTTTTTTTTTTTTTTTCTTCTTTTTAATTTTTCCCCATGTATCTAAGGGTTTTGAATGCCACAACTCAAAGCAGTAACATAAAAGAAATTAATTGGAAACTATTCTGCTCTTCCTAAAAGCTTACAAGTTCAGGCTGTCACCCCCAAATAAATCATCCAGCTGCTTATTACTGTCTACCCCACGACTTGTGCAGGCAGGAAAAGCAGAAGAGAAGTGGAGGTCTTTGTCACTAATACAAAATGCTGCAATTTAAAGCATCCCTTGAGGCACCAGGGTTCAAAAGGATCAATATAATTAGGAATGAGCTCGACCTACAGAAGCTGTGATCTGGAGAGGAGAAGTTTCCCAAAGGCCAGTCATGCATCCCAAGCACGGGGATTAAAAGGAGCTGCCTGTAGCCCAGGGAACCTGCAGAAGCAGCCAGCACCACCAGCTGAGGTGAGGAAAAACCAGTCCTCCCCATGGGGGTTCTGCACTGGTGGAGCTGTGCCATGGCCTCTGAGAGCAGGCACGTTCTGAGCACTGCAGGACACAGGCTAAACATCAACTCCTCTTGCTCTGAGGCAGTTGTTTCTCTTCTGAGAGCAAACATTCTTCTCCTGCCTATTCCCCTTGGGTGAGATTTAAAACCCAAACACTTCATCCTGCTGCTCCAGTGCCTTCCCTGGCCAGCACCTGGCAGCAGAGAAAACCCAACTGGTGCCCCCCCCTCCCTGCACAACAGCCAGGCAAAGCTAAGTGACAATGAGGTGAGGCCTTGGCTTGCTCCTGCTCTTTAAACAACCCCAGAGTCATGACAGCTGCACCCCGTGGGGCTGGAAGCCACAGCTAGGAGGATGCACTTAAGGAAAGCAATCCATCTTCAGCTGCCACCCTGGCTGCCTGCAGTGGGAGCAAGGCTGCTGTCAGCATCATAGATCTCAACTCCCAGTGTCTGCAACTTGGTTTGCTCAACCAAAGGCTGAATAGAGAGAGCAGATTGGTGGGAAGAGCCAAACAGAGCAAGATGTGTCATCTGCTTCTCAGGGAGGAGAGGCCACGGGGACCCCAAGAGAGGAGTAGAAGCAGGGAAGGTGACCCAGCAATGCCCCTGGGCAGGTAGGGGGGGAGAAAAAAGCTCCCCAAGCTGTGTGCTGCTCCTGTGCCTTCCCCAGAGCCCAGGGAGGCAGATTTATGTGGTGCTCACTGGTTAGCTTGACCATGAAATATTAAACAGCTATCGACTGGAACGGAGGAGTGCATCAAGATTTATTGAGCCAAGAGTTAAATACTGACTGAGGCAAAACCAGGCTGATACTTGGCTAGACAAGGGGCTGTTTGACCACTGCAATGTTTGGGATGTGTTCTGCTGCTTCCTTTTGCTCCATCTTCAGCCAAGTGTGCCAGGAAGGGCAGATGTCACACATATATTATGTGATGTCTGGAGGAATCTGGGGAGCATAAAGGATTTTGGGGATGCCTCGTCCAGCCCGGCTGGTTGTGCTGGATGGTGACAGAAGTTTCCCAGCAGCAAGGTCTGTACATGGTATGGATGCTGAGCTTGTTCATCTTGTAAATCACAACAGTAATTTGTTATTAGGGAATGTTTGCACGTGGTTCTGTTTAGTTTTCAGTCTGTTCCCAGCCCAGAGTCACTGTATGTTGCCAAAACATGCTTTAAAACACTCAGGAATCATTTTTGGCTGTGGTTTTCCATGGGTTTAATATTGCTAAGAAGAGTGAGATGCTCCAAAGTAGCTCCTTTGCAGCTCATATATGGATATCTATGGAATATTGTGTATTTATTGGCACTTCTTTAGGTCCTGTATCATTACACAGCTCTCCCTGCCCTAGATGCTGAATTCCAGGGTCCTTGTTCTGTCAGATTTTACATCCTGCTGATGTACAACATAGTGATTCTTGATGGGGGATTGAGTTGTTTGCTGTGGGGCAGCTCTGTTGAGGCCTTTTCTTTGGGTCAGTGTCCTGGTGGCACCTTGGCATGCCATGATTATTTACTAAAAAAAGCCATTTTTTACAGTGTTCTCATGTAGGTTGGGGGGTTGTTTATGAAAAGGCAGTTGTGGCCACAGAGCAGCATTTATAATCTTGATTTCTTAATATGCACTGAGGTCACACCCCAGCATTTTGTTGATTTTAATCACTCCAAAAAATGCAAGAGAACTTTTGCACTGATAAATGTAGTTTATATCAGAGAGGACAAGTTACTTCCCACGTAGCTCACCTCCCAGATGTGAGGTCCTTCAAGACAAGCAGAAATTTCACTCTAGTCATTTTGAGCCTCATTCAGCCCACGTGCTTCCAGTGGTGCCTGTTCCCAAGAGCCCTGCTGCTGTACCAAGTGTGTCTAGAACATCATTTTGTATGCTCTCTAGGGCAGGAAACCTCATTTCCTTCCTTTCTTCCAGCTTTGTGCATATTTATGGATAAACAGTTAATGATTCATGAAGACGAGCTGCCTCACTTCTTTTGAAAGTATTATGACTTGTTTTGATAAAGAAAATCACCAAATAAACTCTATTTTCTGTTGAAAGAAAGAGAATTCCCCTCCCTGCCAGCCCTTTATCTCAGGTGTGCTCAGTAATTGCAAGGAATTTGCCTTAGGAAGGCTTCCCATAAATCTAATTAAAAGAGGGTTGTATCTTTTTTTTTTTCTTTGGAGCAGTATTTCAGCAATGCCTGTAGTATAAGCACCATATGTCAGGCAGTTTGGGATGGGAAAGAGAAAAGGAGAAAGGAAACCCCTTAATATCTCTTGGAAAAACTTCCAGGGACAGTGCAGCAGTTGGCATGAGAACGAGCCAGGATTCCCCAGTGACAGGCAGTGGGGGGATGTCACTGAACCTAGAGCTCATTTTTAGTGTGTAGTTACATCCTAAGGGAGCCTGGGGGAAATAAAATAGCAGATTACTATTCAGATGTCACTCTTCACTCCACAATAGTTAACATTTTACTGGCAAAACACAACCAGTGGAAAACTGCCTGAGCAGCTGAAGTTTTCCAGCAGTTGGAAGTAACATCATCCCATAATCAAGAGGATGCTGAACCATCTTCAGTGAGGAGTGTGCTGGTTTTGCTTAAGAAATTATTTAGTAGCCCAGAGGCTTAGGGTTAGCTTCAAAAAATAGTCAATGCTTTCAGGCCTTAATTTCACACTCCATCATAGAGCAATCCTCTGGGAAATATAGAATGAAAAGAGGTATCTTGCTGTATGTGGAGGTTGTCCTGAACAAAACACAGAATTCAGCAAAATGTTGAATGGGAATCCTTGCTGTTGGCTTTAAGAGCTCTGAGAGAATTAGCATCCTTTATTAAGTGATGCCCTGAGATTTATCTCTTTTTTTTTTTTAAGGTAAGGAGTACTCTAAAAATATTTTTTCTCCTCTGGGGAAGTCAGCATGTTTGTAGGTGTGGAGAGATCCTCTCAGTAAAACCAGCATAGCTCTACTATCAGAGAAAATCAACTCAATCAGACTTGTTTGGGCTCCCCAGCAGCAGGTGATGTGATGTTCTGTGCTTTCCCTGCCTCAGAGAGAGAGAGACATCACAACCAGCTTCCCCAGAATGGGGTTAGCAGCCAGTGACACCACCCTGTGTGTGTGTCCCACTTACCTTTCCCATGGTAAGTGGGCAAACCAGCTATAAGATTTTATTTGTGTGCTTTCCCTCCCACCCTCTCCTTCTCTCATTCATCAGTTTGCCTGTTCAGGCTTCAAATAAATAATGGTAGTAAAAAAGCTAAGGCACATCCTTAAAACTGAATGAGCCTTTCAGATTCACAGAACCTTGAAGTGCTAGAATTTTTATTCCCTTTTTTTTTTTTTCCCCTGAAAGGGCTAAACATTAAGATCACCAACAAATCATTTTGGTCAACTAGTGCTGAGCTTCCAACAGGGAGCTGCACACATCCACTCATGTATTCCCTGTGCTCCCCTGCTTGTTTTCATGTCAGTTCCATCATGTTACAGATGGACAGGTTTTCCTGGGATGTTAGGGAGTGGGAAGGGACCTCTGAAGATCTTTGAGTCCAACCCCCCTGTCAGAGCAGGACAACACCAGAGCAGATCACTCAGAAATGCTCCAGGGGAGGTTTAGGTTGGATATTGGGAACAATTTCTTACCTGAGAGAGTGGGGAGGCCTTGGAACAGGCTGCCCAGGGAGGGGGTGGAGTCACCATCCCTGCAGGGGTTCAGAAAACACCCAGATGTGGCACCTCAGGACATAGTTGAGTGGACCTGATAATATTTAGCAGACAGTTGGACCTGATCTTGATTTCCAACCTTCATGATTTGATGATTCTAAGTCATCTCAACTCCTGACCTGCAGCAGATCTGCTGTTGGAGGAGCAGTACTGGTGCTGAGCAGCCTGCTGCCTTCCTGCAAGGATTGATGCTGCTGACTCCCCTATCACACATCCAAAGATGAATGCTGTAATAAGCAAGCAAAAGCTTGTGTAGGTAATTCAGTGAGCAATAACATATCTTTTGCTTTGTGCTTTAGTCCCCTGAGAGCATTTCTGCCTTAACATTTGCTTTTTTTTTCTGTTGTTTTCTGATTAACTCTCTTACCTGTCCAGAGCACGTGTTTAGACAAATGTGAACAGTATGTTTCAGAATTGCTGAAGAGCTTGACTAAATCCTCCAAGAGCCAGTGAAATAATGTGCTTAATTGCACAAATAAATAGGAGTTTTGTTTCAAGATTAAGAATGCAAATGATAGGAAATGGTAGCTCTGTCTCTCTTTCTTTTTACTGGGTTCTTGCTGACCCCCCAAGCTGTCTATACATGATATTTGCTGGAGCATTGCAGTTTCCAACTTGGTGTAATCCAGTCTAATCCACTTTATCAGCACTTGCATGGAGTGCAGGAGTGCCAGTGCCTGGGAAGAAAAGCATCAATTGTAGAGAAAACACAACAGAACGTTGTGGATGGAATCCTGGTTGCAGAGATGTGTCTGCAGTGGTGTCCACCTGATGATTTTTAGCTTCGTGGAGCAGTTTGCTGAGGTTGAGGTGGAGCAGTAAGTGCCACCTTGCAGTGGTGTCTGGCATCCCTGAGTGATGAAAGGGTCAGAGAAAGCACAGCCAGAGTTTGGAGCTGTAGGTCAAATGGTGACAAGTTCCCCTGGGAGGAAGTGAAGAGAACTGCAGTGTCTGTAGGCAGCAAGTGGTGCTCATTTCCATGTTTATAGCTCCCTCATTTTGCATATGGGATGGTGCCTGCCTCTGTCTGTGGGGTTAATTTTGTCTGGAGAAGCTGGAGCTAAGGAGGAAACCATGGCTGAATGTGTTGCTAGAAGACACCAGTTGCCTTTGATGGCAAGAACTGACTTAAACATAATGTGCAAAACTGTGAGAAACAAATCTGACATTTCAATAGAGGAGTGAATGGTTTCCATTAAGCTTCCTAAATCCCTCTTTCTTAGAATACCCACTCTAACCTCATACACTCCTGATTTTAACAGCCTTTATTATACTCCAGCTCAACTACATCAATATCAAGCTAAAATAGCTAAAATATTTAACAGATGTGGCAGGGTAGAGATAGACCTCTACAGCATACAGCGTGGGATTGGCCCAAATTAAATAGTGATCATGGACTATTAAATATTAAATGCTCCTCTGGAGGTAGCTAGGTCATTATCCCTCACCTTACATTGGCTGGTCTGGCACTGAAATGAGAAATGAAAAAAAAACCCTCTTGACTAATATGAGCTTTGAAAACGAGTAGCCAGAGAGGGGTTTAGTTCTGATCTTGCAAGCTGCACTAACTTCCCAAGAGTTGAGTGAGATGAAATCCTGCTCCAGATACCACCTCCATTCAGAAGACACCACACAAAGGGAATAGAAGTACAAAAAAGCTAATGAAGGCAGCAAGTTTAGATCAGCACCCTGAGTGCTCCCATCCTTTCTCGGCTGAGAAAGTGACTAACAGGAGGTAGGAGGAGCAGACTGCAGTGATGGAGCTTGGCAGACAGGGAGGGGGGGCAGAATCAACCTACCTCTGTGACATCAGGTGAGGGAGGAAGAAATAACCCCAGGGTGGTGCATGATAATATGATAAATATGTTTAATGAGATGTATGATAATGAATGATCAGTCAGTTCCCCCTTTCTTACAATGAGGCAAGTAAAGAGTGACTTGATCTGCTCTGCACTGGCCATTTATTTGAGGTGTTAGATTATTAACAGGTAATCTGTTATCTAACAGAGATAACACAGGTATGATTTATTATGACCACAAAATAGCCCATTTATGAAAGATTTCAGCTCCAAAGCTAGTTCCACTCACGTTGTTAGATAAATTCCCATCTTTGATAGAAGAATCAGAGGGAATAATTAATTAGTTATTGCTTCATGTCCCACTGTAGCCAGATCTATTAGAATAATTTGAAATATGGGTGTTTTTTTCAAGAGGCCACTAATGTAAAACATCCACTGTAGCTCCAAAGAAAGCAAATCTGAACCATATGGACACGCAGCATAGGAACTCAGTTTACTTGGTGGTAATAAACTGCCTTTATCTAGGAAGTATTAGACTGGAGGGTCTGTTGAAAGAAAACTCCTGGGCTCCTGGCTAATGAACAGAAGAGAGATAAAGGAAACATAATAATAATAAAAGAATAAACCAGCACCTTAGACTGGTTAACGACTGCTGGCGAGGTGCTTTTCCTTCCTTTGTTAGTGCAGCCTTTCATTTCCCATTCCTAAACATTTACATATCCCTGGCTCTCGGATCTGCCACAAGACAAAGCATTTCTTCATTAGGAGACAAAGAGCAGCTCATCAGCAAAACACACCCCGTGCCCAGCACACAGAGATCTGAGAGACACAACAGATTGTGGCGATTAAAAGAACCTCTGGAGCGCTTCAAAACACTGATACCTCAGCTGTGAGCTCCTTATTCAGCCCAGCCTCCTCCCAGATCTGATCTGACAAGGAGCATCTTCCTTTTGGGTCCATGTTGGCAGAGCTTTCTAACAAAAAACACCTGGAGGGAAGGAGAATCGGGATAGCATCCTTTGGAATATCCCCAGGAAGATGCATAGCCATTGGGCTAACACCCCAAAGTGAAATGTGATGGGTAAGGGGGAGAAGCATCATACCCCTTAATGAGTTTGCACTTAATTGTGCACTTTCTTGCAAAGAAAGGCATGGGTGGGTCACAAATAAGCAGTGAAGAGGTGCTGGCAAGAAGGACTAAATAGATATGAAATGGGAAGCAAAAGCATCCTGCTGAGAGGATGGGAAGGAGAGGATCTCGGGTCATTTTGTTGGATTTTCCCCAATCCAAACTAGGTCTCATTACAATAACAGAAGGCAGCTCCTCTTCTGTAGAGCTGACCTCTTTTCTTTGCTCCTCTTGAACACTGATTGAAATTTAGGTAAGGTTTGCAGAGCTGTACAAGAGTAGGATCTCATTTGGAATCATCATTGGAGAAAAGAGGATGGTTGTTTAATTTTAATTCAATAAAAATGTAAAATTTTGTTGACATGAAAAAAGGAACGGGGGAACTTCCACAATCTCAGAAGAGCAGTGAAAATCATTCTGGTTGATTAAATGGGAACTTTGCCACTTGGAGGGAAAACATTCTGAAATAATAAGTGTAAAATGGAGGTGTAAAACACCAGGACAAATGAGAGCTGCCTGTATGTGCTGAAACTGCCTGAATGAATTGAGCAGTGAAGTGCTGCTAGCACAACTCTAGAGCCCTGCTCTGAACATTTCAATCCTCTCCCTGGAAACAGCAGCTCCTTTATAGAACATGAATGAGGTAGAAAAGAAGGTTTGAAAGTCACTTCCCATCTCTAGTTTATGTGGGCCAGTTCCCAGCCCTGAGTGACAGTCTGTACAGTACAGGAGAGGCTGGTTATCCATTTCCCTGCTGCAGCATGAGAGCTTTTGATCCCTCTGATCAGATTGGCTTGTTAGTGGCTTTGAGAAGGCAATAGGAGCAGATGATCAGCCACAAAGACCAGTGCACTGACCTTTTCCCACTCACTGTGCCTCTTGCAACCCAAGCAGAATTTCAGCCAGGGAGGGGAAAGGCAGAGCTGCTGTCCTCCTGCTCTCCAGAAATGGTGCTGCCAAGGCCACTTGTTTCTTTGCCCTCACCTTGCATTTTAACCTGGTTTCATGCAGGCACTGCTTCTGTAATGTCCTCTGCCTCTGTATCTTTTTAACCCTTTAGCCAGTTTTAATCCCATTTAACAGGTTCTGAGTATTGCAAATAGAGGAGGGGCTGGTAAAAGCACTTACTGTGAGCTCAGTCTTTGTGAGGCATCAGAGGACCTGCATGGGAAGCCACCAATGAAAACTACCCCAAAAAAAGCTTGTGATATTTAGGATTTCAGGGAAGT
This sequence comes from Corythornis vintsioides, assembly GCA_025447755.1. Taxonomy (NCBI): domain Eukaryota; kingdom Metazoa; phylum Chordata; class Aves; order Coraciiformes; family Alcedinidae; genus Corythornis; species Corythornis vintsioides. Next base: position 5,989 of record JAOEGS010019807.1, on the reverse strand, counting down.
CTGGTGGGGCTGAGACCAGCCTGGTTGGTTTTAAAGGAGGGATTGGGTTGCTGTGTTATTAAACTTTGCTTTGTGCTGTAGCTCCCAACATCAGGGCATGTTAAATGGGTGACAAACTTCATTATCCATCTTCCCACCATCTTCTCCATGCTTTATTCCATGTTGTGTTTTAGTGCTGGGGTTTAGTGTGGAGGAGACTAAACTGCTTGTGTCTTGTTTTAACACGAAACATCAAATCCAAAGCTGAGCACTACCAAATAATGAGAGGTTTGGATTGTTCACAAGTCTTTCCAATGAAATGTCAAACTTTTCATACAGTTCAAATGATCTTCAGCAGCACAGAGCTGGCAAACAGATAATTATCCCAGAACATGGAACAGAATTAACATGCACTGGAGCATGTCATGAACATTTCCTTCAGCAAATAGAAAAGGTAATTGCTGTCTGAGTACAAAGCAAGGAGAAAGGCTGGCTGGGTTCCTTAGACAATTGAGATTGGCCAGTGTTTACTCACTTCAGCCATAAAAACATGCAGAGTATCAGAAGGGTGCCATTCAAGGGCTGGTGGAGTGCAACCAGCCTCCTGATTGCAGGCACTTCTCATTTCACACTGCCTAAGTCTGAGCAGACAGAAGGTTCTTGGCTATTATTAGAAGCCTAAAACCTGATGAGTCAGAGCTCCCAGTTAAAGAGGGCATTTGGAAACCACGTTAAGCCCCAGCAATAATTAAAACATTTTTTGGAGCCACGTTTGAACTGCAGGCACAACCAAGAGGCTTCGTTCTTAGCAGAAGACAGAGAGGACATAATTTGGTGTGTGGACACAATTTTCCTCCACAGAAATCAGACAAGCAAGGAAATAACACTCCTAATGGCTAATGGGAGTGGTTCTGGTTTGTGATTTTGATTTTACAAATCAATTTTCTAATATTAGAAACTAGCAGAGTGTAGAGACACAGGATGGGAGCCTGGAAGAGAATCCTGAAATATCACATACAGCTCATTGACATCACAGGCAACTGAAATTTATTCAGCCAAATGCTTGAGAATTTTTGTTCCCATCTTCCTCTCAGGAAGCTGCTCCCAAAAATTCTTAACTGTGGTAGTTAAAAAGCTTGTTTGGCAAGATCCCAGCCCCAGTGCATCCCATTCACTACAAATCTGAGGGATCAGGAGGGTCAAGCCTCTTCTTCAGTGGCAGGGAGACTCTGTCCTTTCTGCCTTCAAACCCAGTCTGTGTCTTCCTGAATCCAGCTCCTGAACCTGGTTCCCACCTGCCCCTGAGTGCAGTCTGGGGCTTCCCCAGTCCCTGCTCCACAGCATCAGCAGTGCAGGTGACAGAACTTCTGTCAGGGGTTTGGCTTCAATTCTGGGTTCTGTAGATTTGTATATATTCCATTTTATTATTACTATTTCCATGAAAGCTGCTGTAGATTTCTTTTCCAGGCTGTAAGTCTCTCTTCCTTATTCCCTTTCTCTTTTCCTTTGGGAAGGGAGAGAGGTGAACAGAGGCTCTGTCACCCTCCCAGTGCAGAAGTTTCTCCTGATGCTGAGGTGGAACTCCCTGTGCTCCAGCTTGGCTCCACTGCCCTCATCCTGTCACAGGGCACAGTGAGCAGAGGCTGTCCCTGCCTTCCTGACACCCAGCCCTCATGGATTTACACACATTCATTACATCCCCAAATGAACTATTAGGAAGGGTTAAAGGTCTTGTGTAACCAAGTGCTGCATCCTCTTCACCAGTAATTACAATGTTTACTGTACATTTTTATTACAGTTGTTTACCTTTTTTATTTTAGCCTTTAACAAGACACTGAAAATCTTAATATAACACAGCAGGTTTTTAGCCATATGCTCTATTTTCAGGCTACATGCACTGCAATTTAAAAAAGCAGCTTTTATTTTGGGCAAAGTCTGTACTGAGCTAACAGTCTAAAGGTGAACTTCGTGCCTGTGGTGGGGGCTAACCCAAGGACTATGTCTAAATTAGGCTCACTGGATGTCAGATCTGAAAAGACCTTCTGTGGTACATGACATAACATCAAAAAGCTGCAGCCCAGCACCTGGGTGAAGCATCATGAAGAGGTGTCTTCTTCCTTCCTTGACCCAACTGGCTTGCTGAATTCAAATCAGGTCTTGTTCATTCTCTTGAAGCAGCTGTTGTGCTTGGATAAAGCAGATTATTAACTAGAATAAGGTTTTTTTTCATCTGCACTCGCTTTACATCACTCACAATTAATAGTTTTGGGGATGACAGTTAATTCAAATTTATGGTAACTTATTAAGTGTTGCTAATAGTGCTGAGATTCAGCGGGTGCACGTTCTTGTTGCTTCTTCACAGTGTAATCAGTAAACAGGAGAACATGTGTAGCTTGTGTAATTTAATTCAGTGAATATTAAGCTGGTGCTAGCACTCTCCTAGAAATACACTCACCTTTAATAAGCAGTTGAAAGCAGAAACCATAAACATCAAAAATAGAAGGATAATTCTGCAGGATAACAAGGTGAATCTCTACGAACCATCTGAGATTCCTGCTGAAATGATCTGATTACATTTCTAATCAGCCCAAAGAGAAATAATTGGGTTTAGCTTCTCTGCTGTGGAGTTTGAACCTGCGTTGGCCTCAGCAAACATTTTTTCACCAAAAGGGTTCTCAACCATTGGGATGCTCTGCCCAGGGCAGTGGTGGAGTCACCATCCTGGAGGCATCTCAGTGAGTGTGGACCTGGTGCTCAGGGCCATGGTTTAGTGCTGAGCTGGCAGTGTTGGGTCAAAGCTTGGATGAGATCATCCTGAAGGTCTCTTCCAACCAAAGACTGGGGAAATCAGAGGGAAACAGACAGCTTAGAGGAAGGACACAGAGTGGATATGAAGATATTCAGAGGTAAATGGGAGTGTAGATCCCTAAGAATCTAGTCTGTCACCTGGCAAGAAAAATCTGAGTCAATCTGAATAAACCAGGAGAAGAAAAGGTAATCAAAGGTAAAGAGACTTCTGCAAATACAGACTCAGGTCCTCAGGGATGGGGGAGTGGAAATTGTAGAGAAGCTAGGGCTGTAAAATCAGGATGCAAAGTTATATGTAGAAAACAAAAGGAATTCTTGCAAGAAACTTCCACAGAAGCCCTAAGAAGCTGTATCCATTGCAGGAGTACAGATGCTGTTTTGGAAGGGAGTAGTTTAGTGATTTAATGGGGATAAAAAGCCAAATCAAAACAAATAAACCCACCCATCCCATTAACTTTTTGGCTTGAAAAAGCAGAATAAAGTCAGGCAGCACACACAGAGTTGCACTTAGAGAGTGTATGGTCTGCAGCACCCCTGCTGAATGAGAAGCTTGTGGAATTCAGAGCAAAGAGAGCTCCTCGGGGAGCTGCAACATCACAAACACAGGAGGGGTGTAGTTCCAGACCTGGCATGCTTGTGGTGGGCACCAGCTCATTTCAGCTCTGAAAGTGCTTCCAGACAAATTGAGAAACCAGCTGGCAAAACAAGCCAAAATGAACTGGAGAAAAGTAAAAATAATGGGAAAAAATGGGGGAAAAAAAAGAGAAAATGCTAAACCAGAGGAATCTACCAGTATCAAGCAATTCCCTACTCAGATGAGGTCTGGTGGGGAGAGATGTGACTAAAATTCTGAAGCCATTGTCAGCCTTCCACAGTGTTGCATAAATTATGTATAGCTGTTCTGTCAAATTATTCTGATACTGAACAGGTGACTTGTAAAGCAAGACGTGTTATCCAAAGGTTATTGTGTGAGGATCTGAATAAATCCAGCAGAAGGAAACCTTCTGGGGGTGTGAGGTGCTGCAGAAGGTTAGCTGGCTGCTTTCTCCAGCAAAAAAAGGGAGATTGAAGGGTGGAGGAAAATGAACCATCAAGTGTTATCTCAGAGGAGAAGATCCACTTGGATTAAGCCATAGATATGGCAGTTATGTCTAAAACGGGTGATGTTGCTATTGTTTTGTGAAATGACAGAACATCTGCTCAGTCACAAGGCAGCAGTAAAATGCAGCTTTATGCCTAAAGCAGTATGTCAGCCCCTAAAAAAAAAATATGTATATAATGGGCTAAAAACAACGGTGCATTGTCTTTTCAAGTTGGAGGCATTTCTGACCTAATAATGGCTCAGAAAGGAGTTTTTCTTTGGATTTTTGCAACAGCAAATGAATAGGATTGAGTCACTTATGAGTCCTTTCAAGATAAGGCTTTGGACATGATTTGTGCACAAGCTGGCAAAATGCTTTGTCTCTGCACATCATATTTCTGTCACTGGAGCACGTTTTAAGAGGCAGCTACTTGGAATTACCTTGGGAAAAGCTGATGCTTAGCTTCCCATTTCTAAATGCAGTGTATAATCAGCCAGGGTTTGATCAGTGTGAAAAAACCAGCAAGTGATAGGTGTGCTCAGGTGAGGAGAGGCACAAATCAGATCTCACCTCAGAGCTGTCTTCTCAGCCAGGAAAAGCGTTCACACCAGAATCCTTCACACAGAAAACTAATTCCCAGATCCCCCAGGAAACAGTGATGGTGTGGGGGGGATTTTCCTCTGAATATTCCAAGCACACAACTTTTAAGTGGCTTTATTCTAAAAGTGTATTCTCTGAGATTTTCATTGTTGTGCTCACTGACCTGAAAAGCCTGCAATTGCAGTGCAAAATGGCATTTGAAACCCCATTTTCTGGAGAAATGAGTTTATTGCTGCAGCTCAGAGTCAAATACACATGCAAACGTGACCCCTCAGGAAGCAGAGTAATCAATGAGACTGGTGGAAATTGGCACTTTGATCGAAGAGTTTTCACAGGGCTAAACAGTTCTGATTTCATTAGCATGGGGAGGAGGCCGAGTGGAACCTGCCTGTGTGAGAACCCATGAGAATAAACTGAATATTCTAATGCACCTATGGACAGGCTGAGAATGGGGGTTTCACCCAGTGGAGCAAGCTCAGGGGTTGTGGGTGATGGATTTGAAGCCTCTGAAGGACTCTAATGTGAGCAGGAATGTGTGTGCTACAGCATCAGCAGCCCTTCTCACATGGCTTTTTTCTTCTCCCTAAAACCACATGTCAGCAGAAGTTTGTGGGTTTTTTAATGTCAGTTAAGGTTGGGACCTTTGTTGGAATAAATAATTTGTGTGAGACTCAGAGCTGAATGGTAAGATGTGATTTTTACCTTTCAGCTGAATCAGATACTAAGGCTTTCCCACAGAAAAAAAGTTTCTCAGAAGCCCTTTAGAGGTTTATAAACCTAATCCAAAGCCTTCTGCAGTTGGGAAAATTCCTGATTTGAGCCGGGTTTTCACTTGGGCTGTACAAATCTTATTGATCTATTTATATAACCTTTTTATGAGTAAAAAAAAACCAAACCAACCCAACTTTCAGATGAGGCAAAAACTTGAAGACTTAATTTTTAAGCTGTTAGGATTCCAGTGGTTTCTGGAATCTCAGGCAGCAGCTGTCTTGTGTTTTGTGAAGGGAAAGGTTCGAGCTGCAGTGCCCAGCCTGAAACCCATTGCAGTGGTTTAACCAAAGCATCCATTCTCAGCACCAAAGCAATTCCCAGGCTGGAATTGTTGTGCAGAGCTGCACAGTGGCAGGAGGAGAGTAAGGCAGTAAAATAAAGCTTTTTTTTCAGCAATAACCCTTAACCCTTGGTAAGGATTTTAAGCAGGAATAGAAATGACCCAGCTGACTCCAGTGTCTGATCTCCAGTGTTCAGTGTGGGCAGAGAGCTGCGGTTCTCTCTGCACTTGGGAAACAAAGATTTCAGGCAGCATTAAGTAAAATTGTCCAGGCTTTATAACAGATCATGGCTGTCTCTGAGATGCCTTGAGCCTTCAGATGACCTTCAGCTCCTGTGTTGGTGACCTCTCCATCCCTTAGCCACAAAGCATTGCAGGCTTCCCCTGTCCACACCTGGGTGACTTGGTCTAGGTGATCCTGCTCGGGCAGGGGGGTTGGACTAGATGATCTTCTAGGTCCCTTCCAACC
>JAOEGS010019803.1:3882-18412 GCA_025447755.1 Corythornis vintsioides | reverse complement strand
CTCCAACTGACTCCCATGGCCTCTTGTCCTGGCACTGGATGGCACTGAGCAGAGTCTGGCTCCATCCTCCCTACACTCACCCTTAACATATTGATAGACATTGACTTGATGATCTTGAAGGTCTCTTCCAGCTGAAACAATTCCATGACTTGCTCCTTCTGTTCAGCAGTCAACGATCCCCTGCAGTTTCCTATTCCCTGCCAGTGGCAAGGGAGGATCTCGTGGTGTTAAGGGGAAGGGACACAATGTTCTCAGGGGCTGAGGGGTGAGGGCAGGCAGGAGGAAGGGGGGTGGTTTTGTCTCCTATGACAGGGCAGCCTCTGGAGGGAACTGCATTGGGTGCAAACCTGTCTCCATCCTTCTCAGCGTGAACTCTCCGAGCAGCTCCTGCAGTGATTTTCAGAGCAGCTGTGTTGGGTCCATCTCACATTTCCCCTAAACAGTTTTAATTTCTTCTGATAACTGACCCTTCTCTCTCCAAACAGGCCTCCTTCTGTTAAAGGGAAGATTTCTTCCTGTACTTTTAGCAAACGGATCTTTTTCTTTCACAACATTTGCTGAGGGTTACCTCGTCCTGTTCCTCCAACCAATGCAGTCACACTCAGATCTCAAAAGGCACTTTCTGTGATATGCCAGCAAGAAGCTAATTTGAGCATAAGAGCATCTTCATCAAATCAGAGGAACTCCTTATGACACATTAGCCATCCAGCACCTTTAGGAGTGATTACAGCACTGTCTGGCTTTGAGGGATTTCAAGTTACTTTTCTCACAGAGACTTTGGGCTGCCAGCTGGTTTGTTTTTCTGACATCAAAGAAGAGATTCCTCTCAGCTTGGACTGACAGCTGCTTTGTCAGCTCCATGCAGCAGGCTGGGCACAGCAGTGATCACACACTGCCTTTGGAGCAGGTCTGGACACACCATTTCATCTCCCTGTCCTCTGAAAATTCATCTTTGCCACATGGAAATTTATCTGTGCCACACAGTGACTCACAAATGGCCATTAAGAATGGAAGCAGCAGCTTCACCACAATACCAGAGGAAATTTGTGGAGTATGCTTTTCAAACCTCCTTCTCTAGCCAAAAACTGCCAGGACATGAATTTTAATAGCCTAACCACTCACCCTGGGACATACTCACATAATAGATGTTTTCATGCTGCCTTTAGCAGCAGCTAAACCACTCATCCCAGCTAAAAGTAAGCATGATGGGCATGACTTTGGCTGTGGGGTTGTCCCTAAATCACCCATGTGTTAGAAAGAACAAAGAAAACCCTGCCTGGTGCTCAGTATCCCAACCTGAGTTGAAAGCTTCTTACTCTTCCTCCAATAAAGTCACACAAAGACTGAATTTGTTCTGGAATCAACAAAATTCAGGATGTCACTTTCAGAAGTACTATTGTTGAAGCAAAACCAAAGAAACTCAGTAATTGGGACAAAGTGACAGAGAGAACTGAAGTGTGGATGCTATGAACTTTCTAGTTTCTCAGTGCTGAGCTACTGGAATGACTGGCATGTTACCTGTATTTCACAGATAATCAGAAAGGCTGCTCTTGGTGCACTGCCATGGAGCAGAAATGCAACAGCTTCACCACCTCTTCTAAAAGGAATGGCCCCATATCCCTCTTGAGCCCATCAAACACAGCCTCTTATTCAGCTCTGATGGTAGAGCTAAAATGAAAGTCTCAGAGGTAAAAAAACCCTAGGCATTTGTATTTTTAACTGTATATTAATCCAGAATAAGGATCATATTCTTGGATAAATTAAGAATGGAACTCAAAAAATACTAGATTTCCTACCTGAGGTTTTCCTTAACACACTTTACCATCCAAATCCTTACTCTCTGGCTCCAAAAATAATCTTCCTTCCTTCCTTTCCCTAACAGCACAGCATGGTGGATTTCCTCACCAAAATGTTTGTCCTAAGAATTTAGATTGAAGAAAAAAAAAAAAAAAGCTCCTTCATTAGTTTCTCCAAATAGATCTGCTACACTCCAAAAGCTCTGCTCTGTCTTAACTGTTAGCTGCATTTCCACCCAAATTCCAACCTATCCTGTTTGGAAAATACAAATGACAGCACCCCAGCTAATCATGGCCATGGAAAGGGAATTTTATCCACCAGTCAAGTGTGAAGAGCAGACCTTTGGCACTGGTGTTTCCTCCCCCAGCTCTCCCCTCAGTGTGCACACTCCAACTTAGATGGGAGGGAGCCTGTAATACACATTTCAAGCCTCTCAGTGTTATTTTCCAGACAGTTTTCTCCACACTACATCCCCGATGGAAGTCATGCCTGTAAAACAAAGTGACTTATTTGCATTTCTTCCTCCGGGGCTAAGTAGACAAAAGTCATCCACAGGAACAGAAAATGACTCAACACATGTGAGAGTCCAGCATCTGAAGCTGACTGAGAAGGCAGAGCTCTCACTTTGCATACAGAAAGAAGGACATTGTGTCAAGAGGAGTGGCAGAACCTGACAACACTGCCAGCCCTGGAGGCTAAGAGACTAGAAAAAAGGGGACATGGAGTTTGCTGTGAGGCACACACTGACTTGTTATGATCTGCTTCTTCCTGAAGATCACCAGAGAGTAACAGCTACATCCACTTGGGGGGGAAAGGGAATGCCTTTCTGGATGGGGAAGTTCCTAAGACATTGACCAAATATCTATTAACATATTAATAAATCATTATTAATATATATGAACAGCCAGCTCCTGCCCTAGTAGTTTATAGACATGATGTATTGCTGGACAAAATCTCAAGGCACTGCATTTCCCATCAAGTGGATCTGGATCCTTCCAACCCACAACTATCCTGAGTACTTCAAGGAAAGGAAGTTTATTCCATGACACAATGAGCAGAGGTTCAAAGTTCTCCTGGAGAAAAATCTAACATTTGTTTCTTCTGCCTGTTGATGCTACAGGCTTTAGTTCCACAGATGGTCTTGAAACTGTCTCTGCCTCTTTTGGAACAAGGCCTTTGCACCACAAGCAAGAGTAGCTACTAAAGGTGGCACCTCTCATGTTAAAATCACAGCACTTAAAACATTTTAAGTCACAGGGTGACTACCATAGATGGTAGTAAAATAATTTTGCCCTACAGACACAAAAAACTATTAACAAAAAGCAAAGAAAATGAAGTCAGAAAGCCACTATGAACTGAATGTGATGGGACAGAATCCTTTTATTATTATTATTATTAATATTAATATTATTTCCTTCAAGGTGCAAACTTCAGCTTCATGAACCAAGTGTCTCCCTAGTTTACCTTTCCTATTGCACGTGCCATCTGCTTTGATCAAACATTTCCACCAGATATTCCACTCCTATGAAAGTCCCTGAGAGAGCAGAGAATCCTCTCAAGAGTTCCCATTAAGCCTGAAATTGTTACCTGCCTCCTTTTGCTAAGCAGCTTTGAGAGCAATTTCAGAAGTGGGAGAACACCCCTCCTGCAACTTGTGCATTTTCCTTCACCTTCTAACTCCTTGGAGCAAATGGATATCTCAGCAGTTTAGCATGACTGCACCTAAAACACTCCTTTTCTTTCCAGGGCCTTGGCAAGGGTTTGTATTTCCTTTGTGCTCCTGCATGGCCTGGGTAAAATATTCACAGATTCACAGATATTAGGGGTTGGAAGGGAGCTAGAAGATCATCTAGTCCAACCAGAGCAGGGGCACCTAGACCAAGTCACCCAGGAACAGATCCAGGGGGAGCTGGAATGTCTCCAGAGCAGGAGACTCCACAACCCCCCTGGGCAACCTTCCCCTGCTGGGGAAGAACAAGAAGGATATGACTGTTTAGCAAAATACTATTCCAGACAAGCAGAAGACACTGAATAAAGATCTTTAAATGAACAAAAAAAAAAAAAAAACAAAACAAAAAATAAAACAACCAGAGGCTCAAGAATGTGAAAATTTGTGTACTGGACAAGTTGTGGTTGGATCACAGGCAAAGGAGACCAGGACTTTGATGAGAACATTCTAATCACAAGCATTTGTTTCCTTCCTACTACTGTAGCACTGGCATTCTCTAGGCAATTTTTCACTCATCTGTTATGCAGAACTGTGCCAGCACATTATTCAGAATGCACATTAGAGGTTATTAACATCTCCTGGCAACAAAAACTCTCCTCAGAAACTCAAAATTCCCAAAGAGCAAGACTAGCTAACCGAGGGGACAACAGGAAAGCTAAACCCACCACCCCTCTGAAGTATTTACCACAAAAAACATCCCTGTAAAAAAATTCCACAGCACAGGACTGCAACACAAGTTGTCACCCAGAAAATACTGGTCATGATGGCAGATTATTGGTTAATCAAGTGTTTAAATTGGTCAATCTGCCTCCTGTGACCTGCAGCCAAAATCCCTTCTTAGAAGCTTAGGAGTTAAACTCGTGCAGATAGTATGTCAGAATATTTATGTCAGAATATTTATGTTTTAAGCAGTAATGATCTGCATTAAAATCTCAGTAGCTACAGGCAATGAATCTCATCTTTACTGCAGCTTCCACAGCAGATTAATTACATTAATTCAGTTAACATATACAAGGTTAAAATTTCCATTGCTCCAAAGCATAACCCTGGAAAGTACATGCAGCCTCTTGATCTCTGAGTACTGATCCCAGCACCAAGAGGACAGCACTGGTGACAGGACTGACCTGACACATGGACCTGGACTGGGTAGCAGCCAAGGGCCTGCAGAGGCCACAGCTTGCAGGAGGTGCTACGTTGCTGTTCACCACCTGGAAGAGGCTGGATGAGTCCCTGCTGCCAAGGGCTGGGGAAATGACAGAGGGATGCTGAGCTTCCCCCTGCTCCCTCCTAGTGATTCCAGATGACAGTCCAGGGGCACTGTTAGCAAGCTGCAGAGGTGCAGCTGCCAGACCTGCTCTCCAAGGTTGTTCCCAGTGAGCCTGGCCTGGTCCTCAGCCACTGTTTACATGGTTTTTTTTGCACCTACACACCTCTTGATTCTCTACAATCTACTGACCTCTGGGAAGTGCCTCATTCAGCACATACATTACCACAGTTAACAGCAACTGAGCTTGTCTGGGAGTATTTGGAAAGAAGACAGTTTGGCAGAGGTTCATTACCCAGATTCCCCAAACTGGGAGGAAGGGGAGGAAAGCTGCTTATCTTCTTTCTCCCAGTGCAAAGGTCTCTTTCTTGTGTCCCCTTGACAAAACTGAATCCCCAGGCACTTTCCACCACTGCTGTTCCTGCACAGCCACTAATTGGCCCAGGGATTATTTCTTCTACAACCACAACACTGCCACAGCTGCCTCCAAATAGCTTCCAAGAGAGAAAAAGCTCACCTTCCTTGCACAAGGGATGGATGTGTTCAGTGTAAGAATTCACACTCAACTCATGGCAGCAACAACTCCAAGCAGAAGCTTTGATTAGCCAACATGGAAAGAGAAAAAAAAAAGAACTGGAGACACTCCTTGACTCCACCTTCCACAACTTAGCAGATCAGAACAGTCAGCTTCCCCAGAGAAGGCAGCTCCTTCCTGGAAGTGGAAAGCAGGGTTGCCTTACCTCAGAAAAGATAAAAGGTCAGACTTCACTAAGTTCTCACACTGAAAGCTTTGCCCCTTGATTAGCATGGATCAACCAAGGTCATGGAACTTTTTAATCAGATGCCTGCATAATTACTAAATCATTACTAATTATACCAGAGAGCAGAGACCTCTGAGGAAAGTCAAAGCAAATAAATAGCCCAAAGAAGCCTCCTCTGTTGTTGGAAAAAATAAATATTGTAATTAAAAGTCATGAGTGCACCAAAGAGCAAGGGAACAGCATCACAGCCACTGCTCAGGACTCAGGAGGGACTTGCATACCAAACAGCAACCCTGTCTCCCTGGGGAGATTACAGGGTACTGCCTTAAGGCAGGGAGCATGAGAGGGGAAACAGTAAGAATAAAAAGGGGGGAAAAAAAAAAAAAAGATGGAGAAAGAACCACTCCTGTTTAATCAAGAGCTTTAGTTGCCCCACAGAGAGGGAGAGCACTGCCAACCAGTCCCAAGTTTGAAATGTGCCTTCCACATGTTTCTGCCAGCTCTAGAAAGCCTTGTCCCAGCCTCTGATCACAAAGGGTTCCCACACTGGGAAGGGTACAGAAGAATGAGACCTTGTGTTTAACCTAATCCACACAGCCCTTGCCCAAAGAAAGACTAGTGCAACAAAAACCTTTATTCCTTCAAGGACCTGAGCTCAGCCTTAGTCACTACCCCTTCCCAGAGGTTGTCCTGCAAAGTATCACTATCAAAAATGGAAGAATTTCAACCTGCCCTCAAAAAACCCCACAAAATAAGAAAGAATGCCATGGTCCTGCTCACACCATAATAAACTAGATAGTCATGATCCTCACTGAAGCCAAGGCAAGTGCTCCTGCTAATCACGCTGTGAGAAGACAAATGCTGATCTGTTTATATGCACCATCTCCAGCCAGTGAGACTGGGATGAATAAAGGCACCACAGCATTTGCAGGGAAAAACTGGAATCTGTCTCACCTGCTGGGAGTCTCAGAGATCCAATCCTAGAGATCACCATATGCATGAGGTGCCAAGTGTGGGCAGAACCCCTGAAGAGAGGAGTTCAGATGGATTGTGAGGCTGTGGTGAGGTGCACAGACAGACACTCTGATGCACTCAGCCCTCCCAAAGTAGAAAAAAGGGAATTGTAAAACACCAGAAGCCCGAGGAGAACAGTTTTTAAGTCCCAGAGATCAGAACAAAGAAATATTTTCTACTTCACTGCTCCAAGTACAATGACTCAAAAAGCCCTATCTTCAAGATAACCTGAAATGAGAAAGTCTCCTACTTAAAACATGAGCAAGAAGGGGTAAAGGATAACTGCAGAAGCAGCAGCCATCTCATTTGTGTGATCCTGCCATTGAATAAAATAATAACAACCAACCTCTGGCTAACTGCAACCACTTCATCATGCTTGATGCTGACAGAGCTGGATCCAATAAACTTCTATTGAAGAGCACCTGGCCCATCCTTATCCCTTTCCTGAGCTTCCAATGCAATGCCCTTGCACTGCTGCAACCTTCCCAGGTGGGTGCTGAGGGCCCAGCCCCTGTGTGGCAGCAGCAGCACCATACCTGTTGAAGATCTCACTGGACACCTTCTGCAGATACTGAAGTGCATCTGCCACTTGCTGAACGGCCTCCTCCCTGCGTAGGTCTGGCTGGATCAGGGGCACTGAGTAGCTCTGCCCTTCCAAAAAGTGCTTCTGGGCCACTGTAGCCATTGTGCCTAAAAAAAAATGAGAAAGAGGAAAGGGGTCATTACAGTAAACACACTTTCATTTCATCACAGATTTTATTCAGGGACTTCCACTCACTGCTCCCCGAATTTAGGGAAGGGTCTGCAATGGAGTTGCTGAGCTGAGGGGAAAGGCACAGGTAGCACAGCTGACATACTGGGTTTTTAATAAATCCAAGGCAGCTACAGAGAGCCAAGAGTCTAGATCTAGACACTAGATCTATTTATTTAATTTTAGTATCTATCTTGGAAAAAAAAAAAAAAAAAAAAAAAAAGCCTTATTTTAGAATAAAAAGATTGCACAGACTGCAGTGTCCAAAATAGTTTGCTAACCCAAAGTCAGCTGCTAGGCCTGCACAACTCCCTGCAAACTTGTTTTCTCTGTGTCTTTCAATGAGACTGCAAAAAAAATCTCAAGTCTACAGCTGCTCCTTACAGGGTTTCATCACACAGACTGCTGGACATAAGGGGAAGAAAATACTCATTAAGAGGAAGAGAAGAAAAACAAAGAAGGATAAAAACCAAGGTACTGGAGATCTCAGGACACAACCCATTCCCTCCACAGTACCTGGAAGTCTGCAGGAGCTGGTCAGGGAGCAGTGCTGTGTGCTAACTGTGGTCTGTACAACACAGCAGGCTGAGAGTAACACAGAAACACAGCTCATACTGGAGAAATCCACCAGAAAGAAAAGAAAAACAAAGCCTGGAGAGATAGTTCCAGCATAAAACAACAGCTTAACAGGGGAAAACTGGAGAGATTTCCACGAGTTATTTAAATTCTCCATCTTGCTTCACAAAATGAAAATAGATTTTTAGACTTGCCCATAGCCATTTCTGTACATTTAAGAAACATCATCCACCCTCTTTTAATTAGTCCTTTCTGATCCTACCACAGCAGACCAGGAAAAGACTTCCCATTAATGGGATGTGGCTATTGTTTTCAGTTGGCTTTTTTCTTTGAGGAGGTTGGGTTGGGTTGTTTTGGGAGGGGACAGTGTGCTTCCTAAGGAATCAGACAAGAAATAAAAGAAAGGGGGAAACCTAGGAGGCTTTCCATGGATAACCAATGTGCAAACTGAAGCCCAGCCATCAGAAGACCAGACTCTGATGCAGGAAGCCCAGAGCTGTTTTGTTCCACTTCATGCATCACTGGCTGTTACCCACACTCTTCAGTGGCAGTGTTTGCACACTGATTAGTCTTCTTGACTGGGCCTATTCAGCAGGCAGGAAATTATTATTTAGAGTTGTAAATCACACAAATTAATCTGAGAGGAGTAGAGATCATTTTGAGATGGCACTTTCTGATCTGCTGACCACAACCAAGCTTGAACTTGCTTTGCTTTCCAAGCTGCCATCTGACTGATGACAAGCAACAAAGCCAGCAGGTAACACAGCCAAGGCACAGCTACAGGAGATTTTGGCAGCAAAACAACTTTGTGATCCTCCCTGCCACAGCTCTTCTGCTGCTGCTTATGGCTGGGATGTCTATTTTTAATTCAGATCAGTTCAATGACCCAATTTAGCACAGACAGATAAACAGCTGTAATTGGCCAGTCAGGAAACAGACTGGAAGCAGGGGGAAGAAGGGAGGGGACTTCTTCAACTTGGTTCTTATTAACCATTAGTGAGAAAGCCAAGCTTTGCACCTCTTGAGGCCAGGTGAGTTTTTACAGCCTCACTATGGTTTCTCAGACTCACCAATCCTGACCTTTCTAAAGCCAAGCTCACTTGCTGCTGACTGACTCCTCTAGCTACTACCAGACTGCTTCTTGCCTCCCACTCAGATGCCAAACTGTTCTTCAAGACCCACTGCTTCCCTGCAAAAAGGGAGCTGGGCAAAGCTGGAAACACCCCAGGTGCTCCTGCATAAGCTGTCACTGAACTTCAGCTTCAGGGATTCTCACACGAGCTCCAGATTCTCACCTTTCCTGAAAGCAACAAATGAGAGGAACATAGCAGACTGTGGGAAATGCCACCAGGGAACAGAAGACACAGCTTTGTGTGACAGGTAACAGATGAGAAATGTATAGCAAGAATCAGGGAGACTGGCAGCAGACTGCTAATTTACTAGCCTTGGGCAAAATCCCATTTTACAGTTACTATTTATTACTTCTTGTGACAAACTAACTGGTGAAACAAGCCAGTTTTGCAAACACTTTGAGTAAAAGCCTGACCATATGCTTAGAATAAAAGCAGAATTGCTTCCCATAACAGAGACTGCAGGAACAAGCAAGGTTTTAATAAGGAAAATTGAAGATATTGACACCAAATGTCAGGAAGGAAAGCAAAGAATGTCACTCAACGAGGCTGAATCTTTATCTCAACCTGCAGTGCCCTGAGAAGGAAGCTGCACATTTATTTCCCTGCCATGCTCTGTTATCACAATTGGGTGTTTCATAAAAAACAAGTGCTGCAGATTAGAAAGATCTCAGATCTCCCACCCTGCCCAAAGGATGCCAAGTGTAACACACATCACATCCATGTCAATATGCAACTGAAGCTTCACACACCACACGTGCCCAAGGTGCAAATAAACTGTTCATACCCTACACAAAGCAAGGAACTGGCTTCAGTATCACTCCAGAATGCTGAAGAGGGAGCTGGAGTGGTTCAGCAGAAAGCACATCATCATCATATCCTATGATTAATGATCCTGGAATTCTGACAGCTGACCTGACATACTCATATGCTACAGTGAGAAATGGGCATATAAAACCCCAAAGCAAGCATGACTGGAAGAGCAGATGAGGTTTAATCATTAGTGGTGTGACTACTTGTGGGTCACACCAGGCAGAAACAGCAACACAGCTCTTTTTTTCTGTGATCAAAAGAGGCTCTACAAAAGAGTTGCAGCATCCAGGGGCTTCAGCCACTCTTTATTCAATTATTTTTTCTATGTCAGCTTTAATGATCAAGACAAATGGGCTCTGGTATTATATAATAACCTCATTTGCCTTTTAAAATTACAAACCAAAAGAAAAAGGCTGTTTTCTCACTGCACCACCTGCTTACAAGTGCTATACCCTGATTTGGAAGTTGTCACTAGAGACAACAACTGCTCAGACTTGCACTTTTCCCTGAAGCTGTCTATGCCTTGGAGCTCTGGGGATGCTGCACCCTTTCAGTTCCAGCATTCACAGCTGAAAAGTCCTGCAGAACAACAGCAATGGGAAACAACACCCAGCCTTCAGCAAACTGTGTGGGAAACCTTTTCACCTGACTTAGACCAGAGCAGTCACAGGCTGAGCACTCCACAGCTTGCAGGTGTCTGGGACCACCAACTGCTCACACTGTTCAAGCACTTGCAGGCAGGTCTATCACTCTGATGGCTGCCCAGGGATCTGCAGAGCAAACCCAGAGCAGCTGTGTACACTTCACTGCTCTGCATAGCAAGGGAAACACACTTTGGTCACCATTTGCATTAATTCCCCCCTGAACCCAAGAGCAGAACTCCTTATGTCAAAGCCAAGCCCAAGAGAGCATACTAGAAAAAAGAAGCAACACTCCTCTAAGCTCTTCAGAAAATATTGCTCTGCAGAGGATCAATCATCAAGATGATTGGGTGCACACAAACAAACAAAAAACCCCACAATCTTAAAATATCTCAATTTTTCAAGGGAGTGAAAACAAAGGCAATATTATGAAAATCACTTGGCTGCCTTCAACAGATGCAAAGACTGTAAAGCTATATATAAGCACTTGCCAGATGCACACTTTGCTGTGAAAATAAAAGGCAAACAAAGCAAGCCACCAACAATACTTATTTCCTTCACATGTTTCAAGAGATTAGAAAAGGGTGTTCAGGAGAGAATAGGGTTTGAATACTTTGAAGAAAAGAAAGAAGTGTGTTCTTCAAAGATACAAGGGCTGCTTCAGCAACTGCTTTGTTGCTGCACTATAAAGTCACCAAGAGCCTTTGGTTGCCACATACAGTAACAGCTCCAAGAAATGGGGACAGGCTGTCTCTAGCCATAGGACTATGACCATGAAGTCCAACTGTTATCTCACTCTACCAGGGCCACTACTACACCACATCCTTGAGCACCACATTTAGCTGGCTTCTAAATACATCCAGGGATGGTGATTCCACCCCTTCCCTGGGCAGCCTATTCCAAGTCTTAGAGAACCCCTTTGTTAAAGAAGTTTTTCCTACCAACCCAGGTTTAAGTTCCTCCAACCTAAACCTCCCTGGTGCAACGTGATGCCACCTCCTCTTGTCCTGTCAGCTGTGACTTGTGAGAAGACAGCAACACCCACCTCTCTGCAACCTCCTGTCAGGGAGTTGTAGATGAGCACCCCCAGCTCCCTCTCCCCAGCCACTCCTCCCCAAGCCTGGAGCACTGCTGGGGGTTGCTGCAGCCCAAGTGCAGGACTCAGCCCTGCTGAACCATGACTGGTGGCAGCCCATCAACACAGCCTGCCCAGGTCCCTCTGAAGAAGGCAGCACAACAGCCTAGATGGAAGCCCTATTTTATTGTGCAGCAAATGATTATTCTGACCTGAGTTGACATTCAATGGAAGGGGTTGAAATTTGCTCCTCCAGCAGAGCACACAAGAGGTAACTTCCCTGGGTAGGAAAGTAGGATGTATTTCCAGCAGCAAGACAAGAAGTTCACCTCAGTCCCTGTGCTAAGCCAACTTCACTTTTTTTTCTGGGGGAGAGGGGAAGCAGGGAAGGGAGGAGGAGAAAAGCACTTTCCTAAGTTAAGAGGATGAAAAGTCTATTTATATTTTTTAATTAACTATCTTCTACAGTGTTATTAGGCAGCAATCAAAGATGCAGATGGTCCTGATTTGATTGGCAAGAGATGCAGTGTGCTGAATATTAAGGAACTCTGCCCCTATAAATAGGTCTAATCACCATCTGAAGGCTGGAAGGCAGTGATGAAAGAAATTGTTAATAAGACCATAATTAGGCCCCGTAGCAAGCAGACAGGGTGCTCATGTTACTAGACATCTCTTATAGTAGCATCCTCCAAATCTGTTGTAGACATTACTGTTTAGGTCCCAAGACCTCTAGTACCTATTTTAGACAAAGCCATAAAGAGTGGGGTTTCTCCATCTTTGGAGGGCCTGGCATTGGTTAGGATTTTCCTTCCCAATACTATTTCTGGAGCAAGGGAGCTTTCCATTCCACCTGGTCCACTCTGTCCACTCTCAATGACTGAATTAATCTGGGCAGCTGGATCTCCCCAGGCAGAGACTGGCAAGGGGTGCAGGAAAGAGAGAAGCTTTAGAAGCTGTCACTGTCCCCCCCACCTCAGAGCAGCAGGAGCCACATCATGGCCACATCAAAGTTAACCTAGCCACAGCTGTAAAAGCCACTTGTATTATCTCTAAAGCTGGAGCAGAGGAAAACTCATACTTGCAACCTGTCCTTACAGCATAACATTACCTCAGAAAAAAAACCACCAAGACTTCCTGCAGAAAATGAGTCCCACAAGGATTCAAGTGACATGCCAGTACTTCCAGAAGTTGCTCATTGATACAGGACAGCCTGGGTGATCCTGCTCGGGCAGGGGGGTTGGACTAGATGAGCTTCTAGCTCCCTTCCAACCCCTAATATCTATGAATCTATGAAAAACAAGTCAGCTCCCACTGCACAGCTCTGCAGGAGCAGCAGAGCACTGAGGAGCCCAACCTGGCACTCAGCAGGACTCAGGCTCTGTCCTGCTTTGGACAGGTATTGTCTTAAATTAGCAATGTGAGACCAGAAGGTGTGTAAGGAGAGAAGAATTTTATTAAAGAATACATATGTATATATTTGTATAGAATGCAAACAGCAATGTGAAACAGCACAACAGAACAGTGGGAATTGTTGGGTGCCCTTGCATTCAAAACTCCAGAACTTCTGCTTGCAGTGACTTCTCCAGGTTGCAGAGGAGGACAACAAACAGGCAGCTTACTGACACAGTTTCTCTAAGTGACTGCCTGATAGGAACCTGTCTCCTGGACCAGGGGCTGTGTCAGAGACCAACAAAGAGCTGTTGTGACTGACTTGTTCAGCCTTGTATCCCAGGAACAGCAGGATAAGACATCTGTATGTGATCCTTCTGGAGCACTCATGGCTACCAAAGGAAAAACACTGGCCTGTCAAAAAAATCTAGTTCTGAAAGTGTGAGCACAATATTTCAGGCAGCTCCTTCTCACAAAGTCTGTAACACCTTTGGCTACACATGTTGCTTTGAAAGAAACACCAGCTATTAACAGCAGCTACTAAAGACAGATGAAATCTTACCAGCAATATGACAATATTGGCAGGTAACTAAATGCACACGAACCAGAAGATTTCATTTCCCACCAGCAGCATCATTCCTTAGATCAAATAAGCATGGCTTAGAACCAAAACATCAACAGACTTGGTGGTTACTCTCAAATGGAGGCTCTCCCTTTCCCTAAAAACCACCCAGAGCCACTTAGATTTGTTGTTTTGTCACATGAGATCCCAAAGCCCAGCTTTACAGTAGCACATGACAATTCACTGTCAAACTGCAAAATCCATTTCAAGATGGATCATCTAAAATCAAATGCTATCAACTCTACAGAAGACAGAATGCAATTACAATAAATCATGTTTTAAAGAGAATCTGAAGGGTAGAGACTTAAAGGAATTCAGAGGTCAACCCTCAGCTGCACAAGCTAAGATGGCCTCTGAAGCCACTGCTGTCTTCCAGACAATCTTTCCACACTAACAACCAACTGATCTGATCCAAAGGCAGCTGCCTACAGCTGACCAAAAGCCCTGTGCTGGCTGCCTGTCTTCTCCTCTCACCACATCTCACCACCACAAGAAAAGAAGCCTAAGCAAGTAGCTCAGCTACACCTGCAATCCAGGTATCAAACACAGCACCAAGAAGCCCAGCCCACACATCCAGCCACAACTCTTAATTTCCTAAATGGAGGCACTTTGGATTATATGCCTGAAGTACACACAGAAGACACTGGCTATGTCCATCAAGTGCCTGCAGTAAGTTCTCTTAAATCCAATTAATTTTTCCCCTCTGAGTTTCTGATGCAAAATCAGCTTCAGTCTCCTGCATAGTGACCTCAGATGCACATCCAACCACTGCCACATCTCACTGCCTCAAACCCAAGCCAGCTGTGTCCTATTTCCACCTCCACATTCAGTATCCTCTGCTCCAAAGTTCTGGAGTTTTACAGCACCCATATCACAGAATCAGAGAATGTCAGGGGTTGGAAGGGAGCTAGGAGATCATCTAGTGCAACCCCCCTGCCAGAGCAGGGGCACCTAGACCAAGTCACCCA
>JAOEGS010019801.1:13912-54474 GCA_025447755.1 Corythornis vintsioides | reverse complement strand
AGGGCCCATAGATTTGTAGATGACCAGTCTGCTCAATTGGTCTCTAACCCAAACCTCATCAAGAACTTCCTCCCTCCCTCCAGACTTCATCTGTGGTCTTGGAGACCTGGGACTTCAAGCTCTATGCAGTCAGACCGCTGAACTCCTCAGACTCCCTAGGTACCATACATGACTTGCTAAGGTAATACAGGACAGAGCCGTGCCCGTACAGAGCGGCAGCTCTGGTGGCAGCCATCTAACACCAGCAGCATCCAAGTAGATGGGAGTGGTTTGAAGAGGTCTATAAAGGTCGTGCATGCCATCAGTGCATACTCCTCACTAACAAATCACATCGGTCATGTTCTGAAAGCTCTGTTATAAAGTAACCAATACTGCAGACAATGCTTTCATGAACACCACTTCTGAACATTCTGCCTGCCAGTACTATGCCCTTATCATTGAAGCTTAAGAATCTTCTTTCCCTGATTCTTCATTTTGATCTTAAGCAAAGTCTGCGTTAATTCAACAACAAAAAATTAGGTCCACAAATGGCAAAATAAAGTCATATATATTCTTGAACCACAGGCACCAATATTTGAAATGCTGGTAGAGAAAGTACAGCAAGCGCCTAGTTTAAAATGCTCATCAAAAGTCTTATTGTTTAATTATAAACAAAGCATTGGAAGAAATTAAATCCTAATCCCATCAATTTTTAAATTACCGTCTTGCTCTCAGTTAATAAAGTCAAAGAAAGGTCTAAGACCTCTATCTTCTAACAGAAGCAGTTCATTCATTCATTCATTCCATTAGTAAAAAAAATAGATTGTAAAAATGTAACATAACCCTACTATTTTATCTGCACCATTATAATTTTTAAATATGTTATTTAACCTCCATGACATCTGCATTACAGTTTATACTGAATGAAGCAGGGACAACACCCTGCAAATGAATCAGGAACCACAATGAGGCACTTGAGATCTCCTTTATCAAAAGGGCTGGTGAAAATAATTTTTTTTAAATTAATAAAGCCTACTTTCTAATCACTAAATCAGAACTGAAATATTTTAAGGGAAGAAACACAGAAGTATAGTAACAGAATATTTAAAATATTTCAATTCTATATTAGTTTCAACAGTGATAAATGCCTGAAAAAAGTATTACGCAAGGCCTAATAACACGATCAGTTAGCTGCCCAGTTAGAAATACCACAGACCTGCAACTTAATCCCCTTCACTAGCAAGAGGTGCAGGTAGTAGTTAGTATTATGCCAGTAGCGATATGCCAGCAATATCACACCAGCCAAAAAGAACCAGATAGAAAGAGATAATAGAGGGCTAGAACACACCCGGAAGGAGTGGTGTATTGGAATTCATTGGAATTCTACCCTGTTACCAGAAAACATCTGGATTGTTCGAAAATAACAAATTTGTTAACCACATGCAATCACAGAATTTGATGAAATACAGTATCAAATGTGGTCATTCAAAACGACCATAAACAAGCAGCAAGAGCAACAACAAAAGACTTTTAAGATCATCAAGATAATGTTCAACATGGTGAATGACTGGAATAATCTAATCTATTTTCCAGTGTAGGAAAGTCTGTGATCAACATCTAGAAAACAATCCATCTGAATGCAAGTATTTATCATGTGTTTGACATAGCCACTAAAATTTTTATATCATGCATTTACACAGAATTAAGTACGTACTTCTATGTCGCCATAGCACTTGAACTTTCAGATCTGAAAACTTATTGTGAAAAAAAATGCAGAAAAAGTTTGTCTGTTTAGCTACAAATTTCTAGCCTGCACTGACACAGCAATGAAGAACAATAAAGCCATACACTTCCATTCGACAGCTGTATCCAGGAGAATTTAACGGACAAAACCAACCAATGAGAAATACAAGGGAAAAAAACAAAAAACAACATCAGATGCAATTTAGATAAATTTTCACACACAAACATCTCACCCTTTCAGAAAATTATCACAATAAAGATAGGGTTCTGTACTAATTAAACCATAGTGATTTTCATATAGTTTCTGTGAAAAATGTCCCTAGCAGTTAGACAAACACTGGCCTAATGATCAAAAGTATGAAAGTCCCACAAGGCTAAGGATTTAATAGTGCAGTATGACAATGCTTCTAACACTGTATAGCTTAATCAACCTAACTGTAAAGCTAATTTTGGAGACAGAGTTATATTGTTTTACACCTCGAGTTACTAGATACTGCTCTATCTGCAACCATCTAATTAGAGAAGAAAACCAAATGGAAACCAAACAAGGGCAGTCACAGGCATCCTTTTCCAAGGGAACACACCTTCAAAGGAGCCATCGCATGGTAGCTGAAGTGCTCTCCTGTGGCAGAAAAGCTCAAGATATTATAAATATGGCAGCCTCTGTGTGCTATAAATCAGGCTCGCCTTATGTAGAGTGTACTTTTCCTGCTTTTAATGAGACAATCTTACTGCGTATGAGAGAATCTAACAATAGGAGAAGTGTCTTTGATGTGATTCATCTGAAGCTTTATTTTCAATTGGAGCAGCTTTGTAGCAGGCTCTAGCCCTTTCATTTCAAAGAAAAATCTAACGTTTTTTACCCGATTATGTAGGGGATTTTAGTAGGCATTCCCAAATCATCTGTCTAAATAGACAAATACTTCTGCTTTTACTCTCATCCTGATCAAATAGAAAAACATTAATCTGAAAGCAATCTTTGTTTATTTCCCTTCCTGAAATAGGGCTGAGAGGTTACAGATTTCACAACTGACTATTATGCAGATATGTACCTTTTGCAAATCCAAGCATTTGAAGAAAATATTCCTTGGATCATCAGACACATTTTTAATGGGATGTGGAGACTTCTAAATCCCCACAAATTGATTTTAAATAAATTAAGAATACTTGTGGACTGTAGCATCTGCCCCTAAAACTGTTCAATCACCATCTGTTCTCCAGCTATAAACAAGGTAAGCAAAAGCACTAACTGTTGGAATACTTCTGAATTCTTGAATTACCTTTTAACATCTCTTAAGCATAACCTAATGACACTGTGAACCACCTTCTCTACTTAAAAATTTCTTAATTAAAGTTATGCAATCAAAATAAAAGCCCCAATACCCAGGACTTTCTCTTCAGAGTGTAAATATCTAACATAGCGTCCATAAAAGTGAAAATGAAGATGTTTCTAGAAGTGGTAGTACACATGACTATCTTTAAAAATTTTAAGTGTCTTCATAAAAACTTATGTAAATATACAAAAGCAATAAAACAGCAAGTATTTGTACCAGCTTATTTAAGAATATGTCTACATTCTTTGCAGACTGTTTAAGCGTCTTGTAATCATTCATATTCTCTTAATGGTTTCTCTTCAGGTGTGTAAAAAAAAATAGTTGTTTTTTTTTCTTTAATCTTTTCTCAAAGCCTGTAATTTGATACCCACAACAAACTGCAGGCACAAAATCCAAACCACGGGCTTAATCAATTACCAACTGCAAAAATTATTCTCAAGAAATGACATAATCACTGGAGATGGTAACACAGGGGAATAACAGGATTGTTTTCTGTAGCACTCATTGTTAACTTCAGTATCAGCAGAACAAAACCAAACATAAAACTTCTGTATACCTCAGTGAGTTAAGAACTAAGCCTTCAAGGAGGGTTTTTTCATTGTTGGTTATTTTAAAAACTCTGTAATCTCATTGTAGCAAAGACAGATGCAACTGACCAGTGGAAATGAAGCAACAGATGTAAAATAGGAAAGTTGTGTTTGTTTGTTCTTTTTAGGTTTGTTTATTTATAAAGCTTTGGGGCCTTCCCCTAAAGCAAAACAAAGCTGTTAGCAACTGAAGACAATACATGGAGAAAAAAA
Source organism: Corythornis vintsioides (assembly GCA_025447755.1). Lineage (NCBI taxonomy): Eukaryota > Metazoa > Chordata > Aves > Coraciiformes > Alcedinidae > Corythornis > Corythornis vintsioides. Next base: position 50,618 of record JAOEGS010019801.1, on the reverse strand, counting down.
GTTACCTATTCATTTGCATACAGATATGTCTTTGCCCTGTTGCCTTAGGCTTGAAAATTTAACTTTAAAAAACAGGGCTATCAGCAATACTAGCTCTAGCTCTCCCAAATGTTCAAAATGTATTATGAATTTTTAAAATATTTATGAATGATAAGCATTTACAAAATCCATAGGGGCAATCCAAATAACTACAAGAACTACACGCAAGCAAAACATTCTCATGACATTTTGCAGAACCACATCCTGTATGGGCTTTACACAGTGATGATCTCACAAGATTCCTACTCCTGAGAAGATTTTTATACCTATGTTTTTGTTACACACAAGACAACTATACGTGCACACGCAATTATCCCTTCACTCAGATTGTACCAATAAAACTATGTGAAAACTCTCGAGATAATTATTAACTTCTACTGTTCTGTATGGAAAAGCCCATATCACCACCAAAGCACACAGCTGTGTGATCAGACCCCACCAGACTTACGTGAAGAATGTCGTTGATCTATGAGCGGTATCGACCTGTCTGTACAGCTGTGTCCTCATCAGCACAGCTTTCCTTTTCTGAAATCCCATCTGAGCGAGCCAAGCACGAATATCACAGAATGGTTTGGGTTGGAAAGAACATTAAAGATCATCTAGTTGCAAACCCCCTGCCTTACTAGAGACACCTCCCACCTCACCACGTTGCTCAAGGCCCCATCCAACCTGGATTTGAATACCTCCAGTGATGGAGCTCCCACAACCTCGCTGGCAGCCTGTTCCACTGTCTCACCAACTTCAGAATGAAGAATTTCCTTCCCATTCCTAATCTAAATCTATTCTCTTCCGGTTTCAAACCATTGCCCCTCATCCTATCACTACAGGCCTTTGTAAAAGCCTCTCCCCAGCCTTCCTGTAGATCACAAGAAGGTCTCCCCAGAGCCTTCTCTTCACCAGACTGAACAAGCCCAACTCTCTCAGCCTGTCTTCAAAGGAAAGTGTTCCAGCCCTCTAAATACGATATTGTTTGGCATCTCAAGTTAGCGAAGGATGAAGTTCTGCTAAAATTCTTAAATGGCTTTAAGAATAGCACTTAGTCTCTTGAAGAAATAATACTAGAAACAGTTTGAACACACGCACGTTTTAGAAAAGGACACTGATGAAATTAATCTACTTTTCCAGCTCACTTAAAACGGAACCATTTCATGTATTTGCTGTTACTGTGATTGCCCTTACCACAGGCTTATTTCCACTCTCCACATGATGTATTTAAGAAAACAAACCAAAAGCACAGAGTAATATACAAATCAAAATTAAAATGTGCTTTAAATTGACAAAAACAGAGGAGAAAAAGTCTTGCAAGGGATGAACTAAACTATCACTCGGCACTTCTCATGCTCCCCAAAACATATGAACATTAAGTGTGTATTTCTTCACAGTCATCCCCACTTAACTTGGGACTTAAAAAATAGAAACAAAAAATAGCTTTTAAATCAACCCTAGACAGAGTTAAGCAACTGAACAATGGTCTGATGTAGAACCAAACCAACTAAAACCAAACCACAACAATCTGCTTTATTTCAACTTACACTGCATGTGCTTTCTTTCCGCTGTTGGGCGGTAACTTGGCAGGGTATCACAAAAGCAACCCTGAAACATATTTCATGTTCTGTTGACCAAATGGGTGGGAAATGTATTGCCAAGATAGACAAGTCCGCTAAGTGATAAACAATCTGTAATCATAATTAAACAATAAAGTGCTGCTAGCATCCCTTTCCTTGCATTCCTGCGGGGCGTAGCACTTAAGGTGATTTCAGTATACTGATAAAAAAGGTTAATTATTCTACAATGAGTGGAACAAAAAAAATGACACTGAGGGAAAAGTATCACTGAGGAAAAGCACCTCACTGAAGCCATGACCAGCAAACAAAAACAGATTCACAGCAGACTGCTAATGATGAGACAAAGATTACAGCTAGACACATCTTGGTGGTAAGGACTCCACTTAGAAATAACACTCTAAAATGGATAGTATAATCAAAAAGATAGAAGGAAAAAAATTTTGAAGGTGGGAAAAAAGACACTTTCAGCTGATAGTTACTCATTCTACTAAGTATTTTAAGTTCTGTGTTAACCATGTGGGGGAAGGAGGAAGCTTCTTTCTATTTACACTTCAGCAGATGAGAGCTTGTTCCCCTCCTTCAAAACTATCTCTACAGAAGTCTGTGTTGCAAAGCAGTCCTTAAAACTTGAGGGTTTTTAAAGGGTCACGTTCACAGGGCCAGACACATGTATTCTGTTATGACTGCTGAATTTTAAAAAATGTCATTTTGAATTGTGAAGATAAAGTATAACACAGTGAGATATGTTCAGTTTTCCAATGCCTTAAAGAATATTTTGTTCAATGTATAGTTATCACACACTTATTTCTGCAAGGCATGCTGCTTCTTGTACATGTCAGCTGAAACGACAGCAGTCCTATTCAAAGACAGATGATGTACCTCCTGCTGTGCTGGCAAACAGACACTCAACAAGACTTGACTTTTGTTGCTAACAGGCATCGACACTGAACTTTGCAAATGAAGCCTCAGACTGAAAGAATGTGCCCAAAAAGCTCAAAGCTTCAGACTCCAAGGTCTATTCTCTGCCTCTCAGCTTGATTGAAGTAGCTCTCTCAGTTGACATTGTTCTTTCCAGCTTTTTAATTCGAATTGTGAATCGAGGAAAGATTTGAAATGTGAGAAGACACACAACCTGATTATTGACATTCCAAAATGAAACATTCTGGAAAATCAATATAGTTTTTGTTTAATGGAAGACTAATGTGATTCCCCCTTAAGACGGAGACAAGAAATTTGCTTTATTTTTCCGATACCATGCCATATATATGGCTTTTTCACATAGACTTTGTAATAACTGAAATAAATTCGCACACTGAATTTATATAAGTACAGACCAAGTGTCATTGTATAACACTTCTGCAACTATGTAGAAATGTCAGAAAGTTTGATTCTACCAAGCCCTTTAATTTTCAGACAGAACAATTCAGAATTCATTTTAACTTCACTTTATTTAAAAAAATACTTAAAAACGGTGCCAAGCTAAGCTGCAACTTAACTGTCTAATATGTGAACCCTCAAAAGCCCTATCTTCATTTTCAAGTGGTAGTATGCATATCAAATACGAATTTCCTAAGCTTTAGCTTTAAAGAACCACATAAGCAGAGCTTTTAGTGAGAGAACAGTACTAGAAAGATGGAAGCTAAGCAGACCTCAACAGAAAGCTTTCTATTATGACTGAATCCATTTATATTTCTTCAGCTATCACACCACACAACCATAAGGATCAGATCACTTAAAAACAACACAATTTTATTAACATTAAAAAACGAAAAGCAAGCTCCAAAGTTAAGCATCGTATCTTCCACTACAGACCCTAATAAGGGTTCTTATGAAGAGAAGGAAACAGGAAGCCTCTTCCAGCATTTTGTTCATTCCACATTTGCTCACCTTTTATCTAGCCAGGCAATCCAAAACATACAGCTACAGAAAATTGTGGAGAGATTCAAAATGAGAAAGGAAAATGGAATAAAATTTGACATAGATCTCCTCTACTCAGTGTATAGTATTTAATTAACAAGAACTCACCTTAGAGCTTCATACACCACTGCAAAAATAACATCCTCAAAGAAATATACACCATAAACAACTCTTGGAGCACCTGTTGGAATTTGTTGGAGCAGCAACAGCATTGTTTTCTGTGGTCTCATATGCTAGAAGGAATAAAGGAGGCAGTTACAAATGGATCACAGAATTTATTGTATACATGTGGTAGGATAAGTTCTACTTCCTGCTAAATGGAGATGGCTTGGTATCTAATGTTCCACAATCACAGTTTCATACAGGGTTTGGCTAAAAATATTCTGGGTACGGTAATGCAATTTAAAAGAAAGCAAACAAACAATGACAGAACAAAACAAGCCAAAACCAACTGCACCACCACAAAAAGCATTATACTCTTAAATCTTCACAAATATTGAGGGCTAACAGTATTATGTTAAGAAATGAGGACTACAAAAGTTTAATGCTGTTTACACTTATTTGATAGAATAAATATTATTAGAAGTTACGAAATACATATGTTAAGCATGCCACAATACATTTTCTAACATGTTTGAACCTTATAGAATTCAGAATAAATTTGGTTTGACCTCATTACTCAAGTACGATTTCATGTTACAAATCTCAGTTACCAGTTTGCTGCACTTTTTAATAACATCTAAGAAGTACAGATTGTGATCTCTGACAAGAAACACCTATATTTCTACTACAGTATTGCAAACCTGAAGGGGCAATACCACATGACTCAGGTTAAATTAAAGTATTTCAAGATATTTTTTTCTGCATTTGGAAATAGTAAAAATGTAACATACATAAGCATTCCAAATATTAATATACAGAGAAAGCAATGCAAGATTTCCTCTTTCCCAGCAGACAGAACGGTGGATTCATTAGACACAGCATGTCAGGATGCTAGTGTACAGTATTTCATTTAGCCAAAGACAGGTGAAGTCGTCTCACTGTATGTGGATCTCTACACCATCACTGGGAAAAAAAAGCTGCATTTAAGAAAATGGCTGGCCAGTAAATAGACTTAACCCCCCACCTGACATGATAAATGAAAGAGAATAAATGTATACAGCTAGTGAAACTTCCAGGGAACAGGGGGAGACTTCAGCACTTTTGCTGACAGGGACTTTACTGTCAGTGGCCTGTCTCTCTTGGAGGCAGCTGTCAATCACAGACCATCTCTCTCTCCCAGAGGAGTTCATTGTGCCTGAAGACAGTTGTGGAATAACTGCTCCTAGGCGTCAGAGCAGCAGATGGAGTGTATCTGTCAATCATTGTCACTAATTATTAACTTCTGTCACTCAGAGCAAGGCAACATATCTCTGCCTGATCCTCTGTGATTTGATCTGCTACGCCACCTCAGAGACAGACAGTTCAACCTTTCATTATGTGTCACACACACAGCGCTCTGCTGGGTCAGCCCCTGTGACTCAGAGCTGCAGCAGAATCCTATTTCAGCTGCTGAACGCTGCAGGGAGAAGCTGCACGAAGCACAAGCTCTGTGTTAAATGCGGCGGCCGCTCACTTGCAGTAAACATTTTGAAGCTAGAGAAGCATGGAAACACCAGTCTCACAAGTTTCAAACAAAGAAAATGACCAGAATCTATATATAACTAACTTAAGTTTCATTACAATCTCTGCCCTTTGTAATTTATTTAAATGTTCATTATCTCATCTCCTAAGACAATCTGGAAAGAGACAACTCTTTAACATCAGCTATATACAACCCTTAGTAAGGTTCAGGTGGGCAGACCAGACAAGGCCCCTTTCTTTTCCCTTGGCTAGAAAAATGACTAGAAATGATCATCGGGGATTTCTGATTGATCTTACATTTGCCTGCATTTTCTATCATGGAATTTTGGGTGCTTTTATTAATATGCCATGCAACAACACTGGCCACGCTCGCTGAAGGATCAATAACTGAAACACATATTTGCCAAAAAAGCCTATTCTCTTTTTTTATTTTCAAGTATATATTTTTTAAATTTTCAAATATACACTTCACTTGACATCCCTCCATTCTACTTAGCCAGACCCAATGCAATATCCCAAGGCTGATCAAGAACATTTATTATACACAGCTTACAATATAAAAGAAATCATAATGCCTTCACTACTTAAGACTCTATAAATTCAAGAGGCTCCAGACAGTTTTTTTATAACCAGAAAAAAACAAGTTTTCTTGAAGCATCTCTCTGTTGGGAAAACTCTTATGCACAGGCTTACTTAAAAAACCCCCACTCCTGAACAGGTTTAATACTTCTTTCTCCATAGTTTTTAGCATTATCAAAGTCATTAATATTGATGAAATTTATTCAGGCACTTTTTACATAACAATTTTTAACAAACTACTACTGCTATACTCAAATATATTGCATTTTACCATATTCTAATACATCAAAATTAAAAAAAAAAAAAAAAAAAAAGGTACCAAAAAGGGATTCAAGACACGGGTAGATATTAGGGGACAAATCTTGAAAGAAGAATGCTTCCAAGAAGGATTTAGGAAAGCATTCCAATTTAAGCTTCCACTGCAATGTGGTGAAAAAAGTGGATGAATGCAACAACTGGGTGCATGTAAGAGAAGAGGATATTCCTCTGTTAATGCAATTTGCATCAATTGATCGAAGCACCTCTTACTAAAGTTGTTCTGTTGATCCCATTCGAAAGGAATAACAAAGACTTAGGGAAATAACCTCACCATTACAAGAGATTTCCGTAATATTTGTTTATGAAAAAACTCCGATAACTAACTTCATCTTAAATAAGGATCGACATGGAAAGAAAATGACAGAAATTCTGCAGGCTTTTGAAGACGGGTCTGAAAAGAAAAAAAAAAAACCACCAGATCTAAACATCTAGAAGTTGTACAACAGGTGAAAAAATCCCAACAGCCCACATCATCACTTTTTAATAGCAGAGGTTATTCAGCTTAAGCACTGGATTGCCCACATTCACTTGCTATTAGCAAACATTTTCTTCTCCAGACAACCCAATTCAGCTGAGTAAAGTGTTTTTAGCAAAGTTAATAGGTTCAATAAGGCATTAATGGTTGAAATACAGTATTAACCTGTCTCATTTCCATTTTTCTCAGTTTTAAGTTCTACAAAAATTTATTACATTTCAAGTTTTAAATTTTAAAGTAGGCCAGAATTGGTAAGATTTTCTCATCTTAAATTCTATTAACTCCTTTATCCAATACCACTTAGCCTGACTACAAGATCTCAGTAGCTAGCTACATCACTATTTCCCTTACTTCAATTCCAAAAAAACCTCAAAAGAATCTGATAAAGTTCAAATCGTAAAGCCTCATGCTAGACTCGAAAATTCTTATGAGTGCATTCATAAGTTTAAACAGTAGTTTCTTCATTATCTCCCCATTTTAATACTGACTGAATTTTACATACCCAAGGATACAGATCCCAACCAGCCACAGGTTCAGCAATTCCCTCTCCTGAACAACAACAACAATAAAAAAGCAAAACAAACTACCCTATAAACAACAGGAACAACTTTTTGTTTGTTTGTTAAGGTATTTGTTTTTAAAAGCTCAGGACAACTTTGATAGGTCTGTTTAACATCCCATTAGAATACTTCTCAAATACAAATCAAATTTCTAATTGATAAACAAAAGAAAAATATAGCCCAAAAGGAGAAACACTATTGGAAATTGCATAGTAAAGTGATATTCCAAATCTTGGAAAACATTAATTTACTTCCTCACACATGCCCATGTTAAAGAAGATCTATTCAGCACCTCCAATTATAAAGGACTTTTGTTAGTGTACAGTTCTCACTGGAAAACGGGAACAATGAGAGTCCATGAAACTCTTTTTATTTTCTCTGGTTTAGACTCTGACCATCTGCTGTCATTACAGCTCAAAGTACACTTAATATCCTTTCATAACCTTTGACAACAAGAATCACTAACTGTATTTTAGTTGAAGAAACTTTTATAAAATATTACAATCAAATCAATTGCATTAACACATTTGAACCTCTAAGTTCAACATAGTGGAAAACACAATACTTCTTTATTATATCAGCTGTCTGGTCATATATAAATCATCTATAACTAAAAGCAAAAGTATTGAGAGCACTATTTATCCAGAGTTAACAAAAGGAATTATCCAACATCTGAAAATGAAAAACCACTAATAAGCATTACAGCGTATTGAAAAGTTTAAACAATGTTATTAAGGAAACTTTTGCAATAATAAGGAGTGTATGTGATTCTATTTTACCTTGCTTACAAAATTCCTCTGGGATTTCTTATTCTGTTATACAATAACTAAACTGGAATATTATGTTAAACAAGTCTCACATTATACCTGTATTCAGAATATATTTAAAGAAATAATGTTCTTTCAGTGCATTGCACATCACTACAGTATTCATATTTTCACTCAAATTATTTGCCCAAAGCAATAAACAGAATGGAAGGAAAATCAAAAAGCTCCAACTAATGCCTTGGCCATTTAGAGGCTTAAGAGATGCACTGTAAAGACATTTAAACCATCTTTTATAGAAGTTCATCTTTAAGAAATGAAACAGAGAATTTCTTTAGAAAGACCAAGTAGAAAGCTCAGTAGAAAAATATAGTGAAAATATGTGCATTTAGCATATCTCCTGCTGTAAAAAGCCAGTAACAAAGAAAAGCATGCACTGTAACCCTTCAGGAAACAAACAACACTGAAATGAAAGGCAGCACAGATAATTACGTTGCCTTAACTGTTCACATAGCAATTAAGAGAATTAAACCCAAAACAAACAAACAAAACAAAACTAAAAAAATCGATGCGCAGATATGAAAGAGCAAAATTTGTCACGTTATTTGTCGTGCCCAGCAAAATAACAATAAATACAACTGCTGTATTCTGAAGTTATACAGAATTACACATTCTTAAAATTTCAACTAAGCCTAGGTTTTACACTACATCTGTGTTCTTTATTTCATTTCATTTAGGGCAATATTAGCAAATATTCAGTAATGAGCAAAATGCTCCAATAACTGCTTTTAACTGGTGCCGTCAACATGACATTCACACCGTACCAACCAGCAGCTTCCCTCATCTGAAGCAGAGACAAATTACTCAATGCATTTAAAGTCAAACCCCTCGATTTTCAAGTTTGCAATAAATGTCCTCAGTACGTCTACTGCAATCTGCAAATCATTGGCAAGTAGTCCATCCATACAGCTTGCAAACGACTATTATCAGTCAATAAGCCCAGATACATAATACTTGTGTCAAGTATAATGACTTGATACTTGACCATTCCAAGGCATGATTAAATTTTCAAACAAACTACACACCAAAATAATATTTTCCAACCTCCAAACAATTAAAATTAATACCCAGTACTATCTTAAATACCTAAGAGTATTTAAGAGTTCAGGCTTGGATGCATCTGAATCAGCATATGCAGTCTATTCAATTCTATAGTTATAAGGCAACAATGCAAACCATAAAAACCCACCCAAATCTAAGTATTAATTTTGAACAAATTCTGAACTATATTTAAATCCAGCCACAAGGAGGCCAAATCAATCATTCTGTAAAACTGCCACTTATGTCAAGTAGGTTGACACAGAAATGTGTAAGGGTGTAAGTTCATCTTACGTTTCAAACTCATTTCAGCTAGATGAGGCAAATTAATTTCTCATACACTCCCCCTCTCTGGTTTAATAAAATCTTGACCTCCAGTGTTTTTCTTCAAAACATTCCTAGATTTAATACATTTAAAATATAATCAATGCAGGAAATGAGATGACACAAGCATGTGTCATGACCACTTGGTTTAGAAAATAATTCTCTGAGTTTTGATAGACCATGTTTCCAAGCAAGACAGTAAAAAATCCCAAGAACCCTAACTGTTGTTCCTAACATCATTGTGAGCACAAATAAACGTTACTGGTTTGGTCATGTACACAAGCATAAAGAGCCACATGTTCTCCTATCTTACAAAAAAAAAAAAGAAAAAAAAAAAAGAACTCTAAAAATCAAAAGAACTTATTCAGCAATACATTTACAAGTGGGACCTACAAGCCTAATTCCCAAATGCTCTGTTACCAGTCAGCTGTGAAGTGTACCTGAATTCCCTGTTAACTTTGCTAAGTTACCACTGGGCAAATTCCTAAGGCACTTGAATTCCCGCCTATCAATACTGGGAATAAGCTAAACCTTGCACCATTCTGCATGAAAACAGACAAACCTGCCTTGGTTGTTTAATGAAGTCAGGCATATGAATCCTTAACGAAGCAGAATCTTAAGCTCATCATCTTCTTAGGCGTTTTCTGTTTGCTGGTTAAACAATCTGGTGAGCAGACTGCTCCGGGTACAGATTTTGGCCATTTTCTCAGAAAGGTACAATAAAAACACGATGCTTGAGACTGGGCTTGCCCGTTCAAAATAGAAACATGTGAAGCCACTGTTTCTAGCATCATCACTGGAAAAAAAAGACAGCATATTATGTTGTGCCATAAAACGGCAAAGATGGGAATTAGAATGCTGAATGAACAGCCTACTGTCTAAGCTAGCTTTTGTAGCTCTCAGGCTTTGGTATTCCCTTTCCACTCTTCCATTCATCATCAAATTTTGCTCTCTGAACAGTTAGAGAGACAGATATATAGCTAACAACCCACAACACAGTTTAAAATTACTAATAAACTTGAATGCTACTCAAACTTGAACAGAATTTTAGATATTAGGATAAAGAAACAGCAATGTTATGAAGGTGTGCAAGGATGAATACCTTCACCATTATAAACAAGGAATTGTGTGGAAATAACATTACACAAAGATGCTGACCCAATCAGAAAGAGAAAATGAGCACAAAGTAGAAAACATTGACAATTTGGCTAATTTTATGATTCCCGTGCTGTCACTATAATGATGCAGAAAAGCACCAGAAGAATATTCATTCTAGTAATGACGTTCCTAGGCTGATAGGAAAATATTAATCTCACGTTGAAAATGAACATCCTGTCCTCTCCAGGTCAAAGATATATTCAGAAAAAAAAATGTCAAAAGTTGCAGCACTTCGAAAGAGATATTTTCTTATTCTGCAGAGAACTGAGGCCGGTAATAATAATATTTTTTTTATTATTGTAACAACAACAACAACATTTCATACCGAATAAGCTGGGATGCTTTGTGCCCTCACAGAAATGCACGAAACGCAATAGTCTTAATGTTTGATTCTGAATACGTCTGTCAGGAAACAAGCGCAAGCCTTCAGCAGCCTGATTAGTCTCACAGCCACTCCAGCGAGCTATCAGCTTCTCAGCGTGAATTCTCCTGCATCACTGCTCCAAGCCTTTAGGCGAAGGATTCCAATAATGAGTCACAGTGCCGTGACTGAGGCCACACTTCTGCTCTGGTGAGCTGCTCGCTGAGAGGGGCCTGTGTGCTCCCTCATTACCTCCGTACAGATTCTTTTTCTTTTTTTTTTTGCACCCCCCTCGTTTTTGGGTTTGGTTTTTTTTTTTTGGTTGGTTGTTTTTTTGGGTTTTTTTTTAATCTCCTTCATTCGCTCTTTTGTATTCTCTTTCCTTCCTCCAAATGCTTGCTGCATTTCAGAGAGAGCACTTAGTGCTACCACCAGGACAGAAGCCATATGCTCATGTTTAATAACCTTCTGGTGTGAGGTAGTCATAAACTTAAAGGAGAGCATTACGCAGAACAGCAAGGTTCTCTATCACACCCTAATAAACAGACATCTTCCTTCCAACCAACAGAGGTTACAAAGGTAAAACAGTTTACACATTTACCTTTTATTAATGGCATTATCCAGAATTAAAACCCAACAAAAAATGTGAATCGTTTAGCTTTGCCCTAGCAGCTTGGATTAAAAAGATACCTTATGCCCTACTGGGAAAGCCAATTGCTTTAGAATTTGATGAATGTCACTTAAGCCAAAGTCAGTTGTCTTCCAAATACACAGAGATGTACTAACTTGACACTTACTATTCATCTGGCAACATCCAATTCAACAAATGCACCGGGCAAGTTGCTACCAGACTTTAATTTTTTGTACTATTATGCCACTCCAGTAAAATGTCCCCATTTCGGGACATATCCAAGTTATATGCAGCATCATGTGTTGTCACCACTCTTCTTCCTTGTTCATTCTCATGTAGGTAGAAACCTTTTGTTAAAGTCCTTCACATAAAGCCTAGGTCTACTTGAGTGCTAGCAAACTTTACCATTACTTTTCTAGAGAGGAAGCATGACAGTAACAAAGGAAAGATATAGAATGTGCACATACAGTTCTGGTTAACTGAATCCCCAAAAGATACAAAGAAATGTGTAAGGGATTCCAGACCAGATAGAAAAATCAATAGAATGACTACGCGGTCTTCCTGAGAACTGAAGTCGGTATCTGTACATGTAAAATTAATCAGAGAGCAGCTAGAAACAATCCTTTACAGAGCTATATACTTATATATATATCACACCTTATCATATACAAAAAAAGAAAAACAGTGAGAGTAAAAAATGGGGACATTAATAAAACTGCAGTAACCATTTCCTATTTTATCAAGAGTTGCACACAGCAGCTCCTGTACAGGATTAGAATAACCTGAAAACCAAACTGGCAGACTGACTGCAAAGACGCACAAGGCAGATACTTTTATAACAAATAGTTCAGAAGACCACACATTTCTGAAGATCAAAACAAATGCAGGGTTTGAAGCTTTTTAAGAATGTTACCTAGGCATATACTTGGATAGAAATATACTTTATCCTCATCCTGCCACTTGAGAAGCCACGTGACCTAATGGCACTGGATTTTTGCTATATTTAATTTTTTGTCCCTAAGAGTTCTGTGGTACAATTTCATGTAAAATTACAGTTAACTTATTCACTAATAGATTCATGTATTCTGTAAGACTGATGTGCTGCGAGCCATTACAGGCTAAGCTAACTTGACAGACTCTATTAAAGCACAGTGCTGTCATGAAAATTGTGATCTTAACACAAGTGCATGTGACGGATAACAATTACTTTGCTCTTTCTCATAAAAAGTCTGCATGACATAGAAGTTATTATGAATGACTGATAAGATCACCGAGTGCTTTGCATCATCACTTTCAAACATGATTCATCCTTAATCATGGAGTAGGCATAACTGCTTATCTATCATATTATGCCTGTTGTGTACAGGGGAGACAGATTAAGCTAGTCTCCACCGAACCAAAGTTACTATCAGACTGGTAATTGTCACTTAAGGAAACTGGCATCTTTCTTCATGACAGCAAAAGGATGTTTAATAATCTTAACGTCTCCTATTTAGAAGCATTAACTTATTAGTCCAGACAGTCTCTTCCAGAAAGCAATTATTTTAATCAATGCTAAATCATACGTTTAAATCTGTTAACGATTGTCTTTAAAAGCAATTAAGTAGACAGTTGTTTCTAAACACCCTAAGATCCATGCTGCAGTCAAAGGGAGGGCACTGCTCGTTCAGTGCGCAACTTACTGAGAAAACTAAATTTTCAGCAGTTTGGAAGTAGGAAAAAATGTAGATGTAAAGACATTTCGAAACAAAGGAAACACAGTAAAAATTACACGCCTTCAGTGCAATTCAGAAAATTGCAGAATAGATCCTTCTGCCCCTCGGTACTTAAACACAGCCAGTACCACAGTCATGTTTTAGCTTGATTTACTTATAAACAATACACACTAAGTGAATGGCAAACATTGCATTCACTGCTGCGGTGTTAATGCAACCGTATCCAACAAAATAAATTAAGAACTTCGAGCAACAAAAATTTTAGTTTTATTGACAATGAAGAACTGAAAATCTCAACAAGTTTTCACTCCACACCTCTGCTGGGTGATTCCTGAAGATCTGGTTTTATTAAGCTGTTGTTTGGCAATTACTGTGTGATTTACAAGACGCTATAAAGCCACAGTTAAATATCCAACTTATAACTAATGACTCGTGTAGTCAAAATATGCATTGGAATATGAAAGCATAAGCTCAGTCATCCTACAAGTCCCACAAAATTAGATTCTGGAGTCACTATTTAGAATCTTGGCCATAAGCTACATACGTAATTACAAGAGGGCCCTGGCACATACTTCAAAATGCATATGGGAAAAAGAAACAAATCACAATTCTACCAAATTACATAAATTTACAATTAGCCAATACATCAAAGGTTGGAGCAGTAAGTGTGGCACACCAGTCAACTACACATACTGTCCTCCTGTACATGCATATAAACCAAACACTGACTTCACATGCAGAGTGATTCATGAGCCCAGTAACTAATGCCCAGAAAGCACTTCTAATGTTTTAAAAATAATCAAGCTAGCTAAAATGGACATATGATCAGTGTTTAATTGGGTATTTTCAGGGATTTCTTCAAGTGGTTTGGGTTTTTTTGGGGGGTAATTTTGTTGTTTTGGAAACAATGCTTATAAAATGAAAAGTTTTTTGCATTGCTGTCTTTGCTGCATGTAAAGATCGACACAAATTTCTTCTGATACTTAGTTCATCTAAATACAAATTTGCAACATGAAGCCAGAAGTCACTTCCCGGAGGAACAAAAACAAACAAACAAACAAAAACTGCCCAACCAAAACAAAAATAACAAAAAAACCCACAAACCAACCAAACAAGCCAACCACACACACACACACACAAAAAAAACCCACCCCAACAACCAAAAAAAAAAAAGCCCCCAAAACACCAAACACACACAACACCCAAACATAAAACAACTGACCACTAACCCACAAAACAGAACACCCTCAAACAAACTTCTTGCATGACCTGTGCTCTAATGCAGTAGAAACAGAATGAACTTTCCATCGGTAGCTTCACTATACTCACCATGCATTCGTGGCTATAGTCAAAAGACTTTAGGAAGTTTTAAGATAAAAGAACTAAGCAAGATTCCTAAAGAATTAAGATACTACTGCACCTATACCCATTAAAACCGCTGGAGAATTTTCTTCAGACGATAAATTAGCAGTACTTTGATATAATTACACATGTATTAGGAAATAAGTTTCAATTCTCTGAAATAAGTTAGTATCTTACAGCCCAGCAGCAGATATATCAGCAAATGTATCAGCTCACAGTTGTTCACGACAGGTTTTCAATTATATAGTCACACATCAATATTTTTGCTCATAAATGATTAAGTACATTGCAAATATGAAAACAAATAAAAACTCTTACGATTTAAATAAACATTCTCCTACAGCTCTACCGTCCTTACTATAACAGATTCTTTAAAAGAGAACAAGGCAGCCATCTACAGGACAAGAAAAATAAACCGTGTCAAAGAAATGGGAGTTCAATGGACGTCTTCCTAAGTATCTGTTTCTCGGTACATCAGAGAACTGGACACATTTGAGATGAAAGGTCGATGGGAAAGGATTCTGGATAATTATTAGTATCTACTCAGATCAATGCCTGGCAGTGGAAAAGCTTATAATGAAGTTTTATTAGTGTAGCTGTTTCAGAACAGATGTTATAGATTAAGAAAAAAGGACAGGACTACAAAATCAGCATTTGAAGAAAGTACAGAAAAAAAGTCTTTCTAGAGTTTTTTTGTGGGGTGAAACAAATAATTAATCAACTCTCTTCTTTCTCTCTGGGCTGATGTCATTTCATGGAAAGAAGTTTTCTACCCTACCAGAGATCACAGAATCACACAGAATCACAGAATCATTTGGCTGGAAGAGACCTTTAAGATCAACTCCAGCCATTAACCTTGCACTGCCAGGGTCCCTAAACCATGTCCCCCAGCACCACATCTACACGTTTTTTAAACACCTCCAAGGATTGGGACTCCACCACCTTCCTGGGCAGCCCATTCCAATGCCTAACCACCCTCTCTGTAAAGAAATTTTGTTAATTAAGATCAATTGTTCTTAAACTAGCAAGTTTACTGGGACCACTGCAGTCTCTTAAGCCTATTATGGGTACCCAGCATATTCTTCATTGTATAATGACATTTACACAAGAGGAATTGTACAACTGAAAGGGACAAACACATACAACATTCTCACATCTCTTGCTATTTCCACAACATGGAGTAAACGCCTTGTCACTGGAACCGAGAGGGTGTGTGGGGTGTAGAGGAACATTTAATTCTACTGGACACTGATTAGGAAAAAGTTTACAGAAGACTGTTTACACTGAAGTACCTTATCCCCTAGATTTCTGGATAAGCCTGAGACATTTTACACCTTCACTTTGATCCATACCCAACAAGAAGTGCAGTTGGCCCACTTACTAACACCAGCAAGAAATAATCTCTACATTTAATCCAAAAGCGCTCTTTACAGAATTCCTTACAGTGGCTCCTGACGATGACCTCTCGCGTAGCTCTGCACGGGTTTCAGCTGGCTTTTCCATTACTGGTATTGCTATATAAAAGCAAAACACCTCTTCCTAACCCCATTATGATGAAAGCTTTAAATTGTATTATTCATTTTTAATGGGAAGAAGTTAAACTCCCTCAGGAACCATAAAAGGTAGGTTTCTGATGTATCAGCTAATGGAAGGCTACTACAGAGCCATGCCTTTAGCAGAGTCTGATAAAAGGTATATATCGTACTTGGATGACAGGAGAAAGGTAGATATTGCCCATTATTATTATAAAAAAAGATTCCTTTCATCTTAAACAGGACTATTTTACGGGTTCTCTGTTTTCGTTTTTGGTTCTGAATTACCAAGAAAATTGCTGAAAAAAGTCATATTATCTACAGTAAAATAGTTGAGAAATTACATTCCTCTAACGTAACACACAAATAAAGAACAGAAAGGAAGAGGGAAGTCAGAACAGTGTTTTGTTTTCCATCAAGTCCATGAGGTTATCAGACACGGTCTTCAACTCTGCCACCAGAGAAAAATCAGTTGTACACTAAAAAATAATTAGCAAGCCTCATTTTGCAACACTTAAATACCCACCAGCACTTGCTGACTGCAGCCCCAGTAATCCAAAGAACATGACACAGACCATCACTCCTTCATTGGTAAAAGAGAAAGCAGTCAACCTGGTTTTGCTGTAATAAACTACAAAAGTCTTTTTGGATTTGGTCTGTCTTAGCTTGCACCAAATTAGTATATAATATTTATGATAGTTTATTATTAGCCATGAATAGCTATAATTACCTCAGTACCTTCTGCACAGTTCAGTTCTAAAGAAGCATATACCAGATAATATATATCTCAGACTCTTTTCCTGCTAGTCTATTTTCATCTCCATTATATAGAAATTAAATAGTGGGAACGGGGAGAACGAGCATCATAAAATCCTCAGATGTGCTCAATTAACACCGAAGACAAGTGAAAATTAACTACGAAAGGCTGCACAAGTAACTCAATAACCGCAGAAATAATCCAAATCCAAGCACACAGTTCAGAACGCTCTCATCACAGGTCAAAGTCCTCCCCTAACACTTCCATCTACGAACAGCTAACAGTAGTAGGCATCCAAGAATAACCTGAGAAAAATGTTTTCTAAATGGTGCATCTAAGCTCAGCGAACAGTCAATATTCATGCCATGCAAAGTACTGAAGTGTTGTGGATATTTGTCAAAGTGAAGGATGCGTTTTGCAATTTGTATTGTCACTAAATATTTAGGAGTTTCGGTGTCTGGGTTTTATTTGATACAGCTCACATTTTCTTTCCGGGATCAATGTCACTGAAACAATGAAAAATAAAACAGTAGTACCTTTATGTACATTTCTAAAAGATCATGAAAACAGTTCCCCACTGTTTTCAATGAATGAAAACTGTCCCCACTGGACCCAACCACTGTTACAGACTCAAACTATGCCACACTTGTAAAAAAAGTACCTAAAAATACTGTCACGATTTTATGTTGTATATGAACTGCATAGCTGTAGAGGTACAATAACTGTCTGACATAATGAGTCATGACTAGAGCGGGAAGGCTTATTTGCCCCTAAGTGACATAAAACCAGGAAATTAACATCAGAATAGCTTATGTCCGATATAAGATACATTGCTTCACTTCACAGCAGGGTTTTAAACTCAACCATTAAATGATGGAATATTGATCTATCCCTCTGTGAAATAATGAAACCTGAATTAAAAAAAAAGCACGTTATTTGCTGTTTCAGTGACATTTCTTTTCATGATGAATATATTATATTGTTATAAATTTAACTATCTCACCACAAACACAACCACCTGGAAGGTGAAATCACAGAAACAAAACAGTAATTGCTTATGCCCAGAAAAAGCGTATCTTTCAAAACAAATATCAGAGCAGACTACAAAGGAGGAAAATCATTGCTATGTAGCAACTTAGACTTCTCTTTAGAACCACAAAAAAAATAAACTTGTATCTAAAACAAACTCACACTCAAAAACCAATCTGTTTCCCTACTAAAACTGGGAAGACTTTTATGTCCTGGCTAAAGCTAGAACAAATCTAAATAAAAACACACCAAGACTATGCAATCTCTGTAATACGGTTCTCCTCATTTTTAAAGGTTCATGTTCTTACAATGGTGCCATTAACAAAGCTGTGCACCCCGAGATACACAAACACCCAGTAGCACATCTTGACACAGATTGCAGAGCACACCCAGAAAACAAGCTTGGAATAATTAAAACTTAAGAAATGGGTATTTCTTTCCTTTTCATGCTTAAGGGATACCTGTTCACACATTAAGACCAAACTGGGCAGCAACATACAGCTTCGAAGATCAGGAGCAGCGAAGAATGACAAGTAATTCTTAAATCCAGACAGGAATACAGCTAGTACAGACCTATGCTAAGAAACGCTGGGCAGATTTGCTTGGTTCCCAGTAAACTTAGGCAATCTATCCTTTAAAACTACACAGTAAGTCAAAACATAGATATTTATTTTGCCTTTGCGGCTTACTCCTGTGTAACGTTCACAACAGTATGCAGCTTTGTTCCTAAAAGTAATCAAGCATTTTCTTATGTACCTCATAATTTATTGGGGAATACCAAACCACTTACAGAAAGAAAAAAAAAAACCACAATAAAAAACCAAACCAACCCTAACATCAAAACCCCAACATATTTTTGTCACTATTTTAAAATACATTGCACATTACATACTATACATCTATGCCTGGTGTTCCTACCACCTATCTCTTTTTGATGATACTGCATTTTGAAGCGTATATATACTGCAAAGTAGAAATGCTTCATCCGTTGCTTATACTCTTCAGGCAGCACAGTTAGAAACATTTTGCAGCATCATGTTTGTTGGCTATAAGGAACCCCTGAACATCATCATGTCCAACCACCCTCCAAAAGCTATCACCAACACCAGATTAGGTCAGCCCTAGCTTTTCCTAGCTCAAGATTGAACATATCCAAGGATGGAAACCTCTAACTCCCTGGGTAACCTAAATACTGCACCACCTTCTCAGCAAAGACTTTTTTTCCTTAGTATCTAACCTGAACCGCCCACACTGCAACTTGCAGTCACTGTCACCACACCATCAGCCACTCCCAAGAGTAGCATGGCTCTGTTGTCTCTGCACCTCCTCTTGGATGGTTCACTTAGACGTCCATGGCGAGACAAATTGAGGATGTTTAAAAGGGTATCAATTTGTGAAAATGAGGTGAACAGTCATATTGAAAATAAGATAATGACACTTCTACACATGAAAAAAAATTAAGTATCTTTCTATTCATAATGCAAAGAAAAAATCCTAACATGATTTGCACTTGCTGAACGTGCTGAAAGAACTAAATCCTACTTATGCAAACAACTGAAGAAAGTTTCACCAAATATAAACCGACTCAAAAAACACTCCAGGACTCAGAAAAGGCACCTCCAGAACTGCTTTGTAAAGGATATTTCTCTACTGCTATCCATTTCCAACTCTGACAGGGTAGAAAGCAGAGATGGGAGGCAAAGCATAGTGGGAAAAGGAAAGGGACAGATCGGCACAGGGACAGCAGAAACGTAAAGCAAGAAAAATAAAAAAGAAACGCTTTCCTTGGAATATAGCAACAGCATCTGACAAACCAGGAAAGTTTAAAAAAGACCGTTTCCTCACCTGCTCGGTTCTAGAGGCTAACTCAGTCTTCGAGGAAAACGTGAAAAGACCTCGGAACTTGTCCTGCTGTGAAGGAAGGAAGCGGGTTTGTCCCACGAAGACGCCCTACTCCAGACAGAACGTGGAGGAAGCTTTGGAACAGGAAACATTTCTTAGAATCTTGTAGACACGCTGCAAGAGCTCCACCTGCTGCGAGCAGGTGCTCAAGGCGAAACGACCGCCACTCCGCGTTCGAGAGAGAGCCAAACCTGCGCCAGGCGCTACCGACCCGCGCCGCGAGCGCCGCACGGAGAGTTCCCGCCTTCGGCAGCGCGGCCCGCGCGGCTCCGCCACAGGCCGGGCGTCAGCACGCGGACGGCGTCGGCACGCGGACGGCATCAGAGGAGCGAATCTCCCCCGCAGGGGAGTAGCAGCGAGAGGCCACAGCCGCGCGCCCGCCGCCCACCACGAGAGCCTCCCTCGCGCCGCCCGCCACAAACCGCGCTCGAACCGGAAGCAACGGCAGCGGGCGGGAAAGCGCCCGGAAGCGGCGCGAGCGTCGCCTTCGCGCCCTTCGAGCTACCCTTGCCGCCCGGGCCAGCCGCGGCAGCAGAAGACACCGCTCCAGCACCACCCACCGGGCGCTTTGGGGCGATCCGACGGCATCCGCTGTCGGCATCGCCGCGACTCTTCTCGTCGCTGAGTGAAACGCAGACCCCAGCCCGTGTAGCCCCACGGTTACAGACACTGCCAGTTAGATACTGAACGAGCGAATCGATCACGTGTGACTTCTGGGCAGGTGTGAAAGATCGCTCCCTCTTCCTGCCGACCGACAGCAGAGATAGCGCCTTTTATTTCTCTGTCCCCTCTTCCCAGGCCTGGCCTTTCCCGGGCTACAGGAGGCAGCATTGCCAGCTGGAAACCGAGCCGCGGACTAGCAACAATCTGGCACCAGACCCCTGCGAGCACTGAAAGGTATCGTGCAAGGGGCTCACCTGAGTCGTCAACAGAAAGTTTTTATTCCTTCTCCGAGGAGGCTGGTCATCTTTCCCCCACACCCTCCCCCACGTGCACTGTTCTCTGGTCCCCGGTTGTTTGCAAAACAGACTTGAGATCATCTGTACCACTGTAGGTTTGGAGAGGAAAAAAAGCAGAAAGGTGAAACATGAGTTGATGGCCTCCTTGCAAACTGAAGCCCTTTTCATTGAGAGGCTGTGATACAGCCTTCCCTTATCTGCCATAGGCTCGCTCCCTTCAGGTTAGCCCGAGAAGAGGTGAAAAAACCCTCCTATCCTTTTTCATCCCTCCCTAGCACCATAAAGATTTCAGCAGAAAGCAAAAATTGCCCTGCTAAAGCAGCAACAGGTTAAGTAACACTTAACTTGAAGTGCAGCATCCGACTTAAATTAATGAAGGTAAGGAAGGACATAAAGATTAGTTCCAGTAAACTAAAGAAGGAGCTTGCTCCTTACTCAAGACAAATTTGTAAGATATCCTTGTGCAGGAAATAGTGAAATTCATCAGTATTCTGTTTTGAGATGTTACATTAACCTCAAGTAAATGCAAGCCAAAGGCAGAATTTCAGAACGTAGCCTAAGGACACCCCTAATCAAAAGCAGAGAACATGTTACTCCCTAATTTACATGCCTTTAGAGCCTAGAGTAATCTTCTCAAAATTGAGTAGTTTGGAGTCAGCTTTTAATTGAGAGGAAAGCTAAGATTGTTTAAAGTTTTTAAAGCTACACACACACTAAAAGTTAAATACCATCTTTCTTTTAAACACTATGAATATAACATGGCTTTTTAAAATTTGCTTAACCATATAGGCCTTTACGGCCTTTTGCTAAAGTGTCTCATCCTCCAACAGAAACAACAGAACTACAGTTTGACCTTTTTTTCATTTTATTAGCACAAAATCATGTAGAGAGTGAAGACAGAGGAACATACACAAGTACTTAGACATGGAAAACTCACTGCTCAAATGGGAATGATTTTTTTCCTTCCAGTTACTTTTCCTCTCACCTCGAGTACTAGAACACTGTAATAAAGCTTACAAGCTACAAAAGCCAACACAAGCCTGCAGCACTTCCTTAAAAATACCCTGCAGTTCCAGTACCAAAAAGGGGCTCTGCCTTCGTTCAGAACTAGAACTGCTATAGACAGCTGAACTAGAGCACTTGAATTCACCGGTGTTCTCCTGACTATGGTAACTTTTGGAGCAGATCCATTATGTATTTAGTATCATACAACATCTTTAAAACAAAGCAAAAACATTTACACGGTATGTCCATACGCTCTAATGTTAACTCATAGTATTCATTTTTACATTTTTCAATGAAAATCCATTATATAAGCACAGAAGCAATCCCGTGGATATTTCTGACCACATAAATACATCAGCTGCAAAGATCGCTCACAGTTACAGATCTTCTTGCAGAAACTTTTATAGTGGCACTTGTATAGTCAGTTGGTCCAGTGGCTTTGCAACACCTATACACACGTAGGGGCAGGAAAAAAAGAGGCAAGATCTTAATGGGCCAGTAGCTGAGCTTACTGCCTAGGCAAGGCTCATGTACAGTATGTCATCTGCAGTAATAACATCAATGCTAATAAATTAGATTAAAACAATTCAGATATATTTCCATAGTATGAAAGGCAGCATTCACAAAACTGGAGAAAAACCACTGTCCTATTCAGATTGCATGGCGACAAACCAGATGTTTGCCACAGTAAGAATCACCACACTTCCAATGTCCAGTATTACTACTAGGTTGTGGCACACGGGTATTTAACTGCTGTGCAGGGATAACACCCTCAGACATTTTCCTAGGAGTTGTCATGATTATCAAGTCAGAGGGTAAAGAGAGATCCACCAATGAGAGTCAGTAACTTTGTCATGTCTTCGCCTGGGAACAGCTGGAATTGGCTGCTTTACTCCAACAGACGGCAGACATTTCAGTGTAGTTAGCCATGCAGCTGTTTTGGGAATAGCATTAATCACACAGATTTATGACATCCGTGCTTTTGCAAAAAAAAAATCCAAACAAAACCAGCAGGTAGTTTATTTATGGTTTTACTACTTGCCTTCCATCAAAGGATGCATATCAAGAAGTGTGGTCTGAAAGCAAAGTATCACGATCTCGAAATGAAGCTCCAGGTCAGCTCTCCAAACAAACTCAGACTCACTAGAACAGAGCCTTGCCTCTCCTTAAGCAGTACAGAAATTAACGAGAATACTCCGAGCACACCAGCAAGAGCAAGAACTATTTTATGGAATGATTTGCAAGACCAGCCTCACCAAACAAAAAGCCCGAGTTTCACAAGCCTCCACAGTAATGCCTCCTTTTGGTTTGTTTTTTTTGGGTGTTTGTTTGGTTTGGTGTTGTTTTGGTTTTTGTTGTTTTTATTTCTTTTGTTTGTGTTTGTTGTCATTGTTTTGTTTTTAAGGATGAAAGAGTAAACTGAAGCAAAACTGGATATTCTACAGATTAAAAAAGAACAAAAAAAAAAAAAAAAAAAAAGAAGAAAATTTGAGCAAGTGACTATCCAGTGTTTCACGCAAAACTCAATCATTTTTAAGTTTGGATCAGTCTGAGACAGCCTGTTAGGACTTCAAACTGAATAAAACCGTGCACTTGCAACATAGCTGTTTTCAAACTGCCATTTCTAACTCCACTGGTCTCAAAGTATTTTTACAGTAGTTTCAGTTGTCCAACATGAGTCACAAGCTGCTGCTCCACAGTTAGCACCATTCTTCTCCTGTGAAACATACTTCAGGCTTTCAGACGACTCTTCTCTCATTCCACAAAACTTTGGAGTGAAAAGCTGACAAGTCTATCCAACATTTTCATTTTCCCTCTAGACTGCGTTCCTAGGTGTGCCATTGTGAGTCACTGCTTTCATATTTGAGGCGCTTGATTGATGGTTGCAGATTCTGTGGGAGGCAACACCTACTTCAAAGACTTCATGAATGGCTTTGCGGAAGCAGTGAAAATTGTAGTCTATCAGACCTGTCAAGAAGGAGGGAGGAGAGGAAACACTGTGCTCAACTTGGCACATTTACATAGATCAACAGAGCTTCAAAATAAATGTTTCATTTAACCAACAGCTATTTTGCTACTTATTTTAATATAGGAATCATGATTCAGAAAAATGTAATGTTTTACTGATGTCACTATTTATTTAGACTGTCTCTGTTTTTAGGAAAAAAAAATTGTATTCATTTTGAATGCAAGATGTGTATTAATAATTAAACAGCAGGTGAGGGGCCAACAGAAGACTTTACCCCCAAAACACAGGTAGACATGACCTAGCAGTACAACACGTTCATCATCCGAATGCTATCTTGCACTTTATGTTATTGATATATATCCTAACTTTGATTACAAAATATTTGAGATCAAATACAGTACAGTTATTAAAACTGAACACATCTGCTTGTTCTCTTTTTAAAATGCCAAGATAAGCACTGCCACCATTTACATTGTTGGTTAGACCTGCAATATATTAAAGACTCTAAGTTCCTGCCACGTACTGTACTAGCATTAAAACAAATTACATCAGCATGACATGTGGTAGAGACCATGGCTATTCACAACACAGCATCTGTCAAACAGAAGATTATAAGCATTACGCCCTTCTACCAATTCTACGATAGCAAATCGTAGCGACGCAGGCAACATTAGCTGCACGGGTCATTTCAGCAGCAGCAGAGCAATTAAGGTGCTGATTCACAAGAATGAAAATGAGATCTCTTTAAACCTATCTCTAAGAATGGAGAAAATTCCTCTGAAAAGATGTCACAAATTTAGTTATAAAAGAAAAAATCAAGGTGACTTCTAAAGTGATACTGATATTTTATAGTTGTTAGAAACATGAGATAAAAGCTGTTCAACGTGGGGAGAAGCCCTTACCTTTGCGCTCAAAACTCTCTTCTCTAAGAATGCAAACTAATGCCAGAAATTTTGTTACTTCCTTTAAATACAGGACTGTTGTGTTGTTGAGCTTGATAATTGCCATTGATTCTTTATCGTAAGCACTTCCAGTGCCATCTTCCTTTAACCTAAGAAAGAACAAGTTAAATAAGACAATCTAGTAGGCATGCATATGTAACTTCAAGACAAATACCTGTTAAATCGTTATAGAATACTATTACTCATACTGAATGGTGAGCAATTGAAGAACCTGCAATGCAGGTCTTAATCCTAATTATGACCATTATCACACCTTAAATTTCTCAGGGAAGCTACACTTAAACAGGGTAGATGCCTTCATTAAATGCTGTCTAACTCAGATGAGTAGTTCAGAGCAAGCTTCCAACATGCAATCTTTTGATTTCAAACTAAGACCTGTGGACGTTTACTCAGTACTCTTTTCATCTTACAGCTGATCACTCTCAATAGAGATAGTATAGTACATTAGTTATGACACACCTTACCTTCAGCTCAAAGAGTCACCGCTCACCCGAGTTTACAGTGCCACAGCAAGGTATCAGGTGATTGGTTTGAAGATTCTCATGCTGGACCTTTATGCGTAAACACCAGTGCCGTGACACCTCAGTAAACTTACTTTTGGTAAATTAACAAAAAGGCTTCCTCAGCGAGGATGGGGTGGGGACAGCGAACGGGACAAGGAACGGGCTGCATTTACAAATCAGGATGCTGATTTCTGTCTGCAAGTTACTAGCGTTAGCTAAAGTACTGTAGAAGCAAAAGATGTATCCCAAGCTACCTCTGAGCACTCACTCCCGGAAAATATTTAAACTAGCCAAACCAACCCAAACTGTGACACAACCCTGGGTTGATCCATCAGAAGACAAAACGTTAAATGTTACCGTATTTCTTGGCAACACTGCATTTTCCAGGCTACAAACACGTTTCAAAAGTAAGTTACCACTTCTCCAGAGCCACTTCAGAAATTCATCATGCAGCCTAATTCAGCCATAAATTGTGCGAAATAAGTGCTACATGCATCCCTCAGAGAGTCAGCAAGAGCAGAGTTGATCTCACAAAAACAATTCTGTTGGAGAGCAGCAAGTTTCGAAGCGATATGCCTGCAAGTCACATTTCGGAGCTGTGGCACACTGTCTACCCCAGGTATGGGCAGGTATTAACATACTTGCACCCACCACGCCAAATGAGATAGAGCACTACTCATATTTTATATTAAACAGTTGACTTCTACAAATGTCAAACAGCTGTCTGAGGCCCCAGGTGGAGGAAAATAAACCGAGTACAAACACTCAATGCAGCTGCCAAACCATTTGACTTCATTTCGGTAACTTACAGAACCAATGTGCTCTACAGATCAATCAATAACATCTTGCTGGATGACAAAGCCAGTCTGCAACCTACGCTACAACTTTTAAGGATTGTCTTCCTAACAGTATTCATCACTTACCCATATATACAGGAAACATCTATCACTACATCAATCATGTCACAGCACAACTCATACGACTGCATGTCCACGGGGGAACTGTCTGTTGCGATGTAGATCTTGCTGACTACATCGAAGAGAAAAGCTTTTTCAATGCCTGAATTCTTCAGAAAAAGAAAGAATTTGGATGAGTTTTTAAAATAACTGCATTTTTTAAGTCTCAGCTAGAATTCATACACTTGCACATTCTTAATAGCAGGAAGTGGTTTAAACACAAACAGTTCAGAGGCTTAAGACAGAACCAAGATTTAGAACATATAGTTAATAAGTATAACAACGTTGTTGCCATAGTACATATCAACATCACCTTCTAGCTGACAAAATTAAAGTTGGGGACTTGTTTAGAATCCTTTTTAGTTTATTATTTGCCATATCGTAATTAAGGTTACATTTTACTATGCTTCCAGAAACCTAATTCAGCAGTTTTCCGCTCGGGTGGTTCTGTTAAATCTAGAACAGCCGCAGATTCACCTGATGGACAAGGCTCAAGGATGAGTTACTTCATAGTCATATCCCGTCATTTAACATTTATGCTTATGATATGCATATATATATATATATATGCTTGGCAGTTCAGTTTCTGTGAGAGTCAGCTGACACGTAGTTTAACATGCAGAGCAAATAAAATCAGCTTCTAAACTTATGACCACACTATAGCAGTTACACGCTTGGAAAAGCATCAAGCCAATCGTTCCACCCTCTTTGTAACCGAGTACTTTGGCAAAGTGTCTCTGCTCACACCAAGTTCAGAAGCCTTCCACCGTTACGCAGTCACCGCATGTACACTACGGATTTATGGCAAAGCTTAATTTCTGTTCATGTACCAGGAGCATTCCTTACTGCTTCTTCGTAGCTAGGCTGAATACCCAAGGCAGGGTCCTGGGACATCCAGACGATCGCTTGGCATCAGGGCCACACTCCATGCCCTCATGACACAAGGCAGAGTTACAATTAATGTGCCCTTTATCCAGTGGAGCAGGTTATTACAGACAGTCCTCTACCAACACAAGAAGCAACCATAAACAGCATGGGGCAACACATCGGACCCACACAGCTCCCCTCAATTGCAACTGATCGGTTGTTTTTTCCCCATGTTGTCCACACACCTGCAACAGCCTCTCAGACAGAATCTAAATGAGACAGGCTACTTCAGCTTTGCTTCTAGGGTGCTATTTTATTTGATTTAAAATGTACAGCAGCAAATTTCTATGTCAAAATTCTATAACAAATGCAAAAACTACAGAATAAGGGCAAAAGTCTCACAGGCCACACGCAATAGACAGTTTAGCTCAAAGCCAAGATCATATTCTGAAAAGTCTCTTGTCAGTACAGCTACATTAAACGATTAAGTGCCTTCGCAGCCTAATCAGTACGTCGGGCTGACAGAAAACTCCTGTATCAACAGTTATAACCAGCAAAACTACGTTGTGTCTGTATTTAGAGGAACTCACACAAAGCAAACACCAGTACAATTTAGCTGTGGCAAAAGGCTACCAGGGCAAACAACCGGGTCAGCAGACTGCACCAACGTGAGCGCCATTCGAATCTCCTAAGAGCAGATCTAGACAGCGTTCCTTAGCAGAAGAACTTGTTTTACCATTCTGTGCATTTCACTCAAAGTTCTGTTAAATTAACACTTACTGATATAAAGATATTTAGCAGATTTTCCAGCGTTGGCAGTTGTGGAATGAGCTTCTGTACCACTTTACTGAAGGCTTCGAATATTGAATGGTCATAGATACTTGTCAAATAAAAGCTGAGATGTGGAGGGAGGGGAAAAAAAAAAAAGAAAAAAGAACAAGGATTCAAGAGCATTGCATTAGAAATGTTGTAGCTATGTTTTGTAACATTCAGGCCTGATGAGTTAGCTGGAATGCCTTTATCACAAATGTACCTGGCCAGCGCACCAAGAACCTAATTCCTGAGTGACTGGAGTAAAGTTAAACAGACCTTCCCCATCCCTGGAAGACAGAAGCAAGATAGAAAGGAGCCAGAGAGAAAAACTGAACATGCTTTCACAACACATTTAGCCTACAGAATGCTTATCAAAAAGGTGTTAAACGCTTGACTAGATTCCTTCAAAGTCTCCTTCCAGGCTTTCCACTTTGTTCACTCTAACAGCAAGAGATACTGGCAATACCTAAAGCCTCCGTAAGAATCAAAATGGCAGCAAAACCACAGAAAAGACAGCACATTTCATAAGCGTCATTAGAAGACATGTTAAAAGTGAGCCACACATCAGGTAACAGACCAAGCTTTTAAAACCAATCACACTGAAAAGGCAGTGCTAGCAAGGGCTAGGAGGCAGGCAGCCTCCCCTCTCTTTCCCCTGCCTCTCCAGGCCACATGCACAATTTTGGCCTGTTACGCCAAATGAAGGTTATTAAAAAAGGACCTTGATTTATCAGCAAGTTTACAAATAAATCTGTTGACTGGAATCGGATGCAGTAGCCCGCCTTATTTCAGTCAGCCTAACAGCCAAGGCTTGGCCATAACTTCAGTGGTGTATTTTATAATCAGAGTTTGTGCAATATTAGGAAAATTACAAGGCCTTGCTCCAGACCACCCACTATTACACCTAAAAGCTGTTAGGCTGCATGTATATCAGGAACAATAACATCACACATGCCAGAATCTTTAACTCACCTAAGGTGAAGTTTTTCAAGCCCAGCATCGGTAAGGTCATCATTAGCCCTCTGATGAATATCCCTCTGAGTTTCTATTTTATGGTCATCCGATAAACCATCAACTTTATGAATAAAAACTTCAAAGTTCATTTCTGGGTTGACCTTATAGGCTTTTGAAACTGTAATGTGGAGTCGTGTTAAAGCTTCCATGTAGTCATCCTATAAATCAGTTTTGGCAGGAATGAATGACAAGGCTTTATCTCCATTAATTATTCCCTTCTGCACAAGGACAAAGTATTTCAGTGCAAAAATTTCACTTCTGTTACCAAACAGTAGTATGGGAGAAGGGAACACCTTGGAGAGTCAGAAATCCAAGCAGCTTAGATCCCATTAAGCACATTAAGTTGTATTAGCTATACGAGGATCAGCTACATAAAGCTAGACTTCAGAGCAAAAGGCAAGTTACTCTTCAACTCCAGGAAAAGGCAGCAGTGATCTCCAAGACAGTCCTAATAACCCGGTAATCTCCCACAGGACAGTTCCTAAATTCGTTAGGAGCTACCAGATACCAGTCTGAGGTCTGAAATGTGCTGTTATCAAGTGAACTCCATAGCAGTCAACAGCAAAGGAAGGGCATAAATCAGACGATCTAACACCGCGAGTTCTGACTATTATTGTAGAAAAGGAAAAGGCAAGTTCAGAGCACCTGCCCCTTTCCACTCTCCCCCAGGAGTTTGCATTCCAGTCACTTCACAAAACTAAAAACCACATACCAAATGATAGTTTGCTAATGCATCCTTTCATACATAACAGTTATTTTATAAACTTATCTAAAAATATAAATTATTAACTTCTTAATCACCCCTCTTGCACACAGTAATATCTCACTATGATTCTTAGTTATTTTTATTTACCTGGGCATCAATAACATATATTAGAGCACCTGTTCCTCTGAAGATCATTTCATAATCAAATGTTGGATCAAAAAAGTCCATCTGTCCAGGAAAATCCCATATCTGGAAATTCACAAAAGAACTGTTGGAAATATCGTCTTTGTAGATCTTGTTAGTACTTTCCAAGAACAGAGTCTCGTTGGGAGACATTTTGTGAAACACCACCTGTTAAAAGAACACAAAATTGTTGTCTTGACTTTAGCAGAAGACACTGATAAAAGTTCTGTGACTTGAATCTTACAAAGACAGGTTTATCCATTCTAAAGTGTACAGTTCCCTTTTGGCAACTAGACAACAACCTGCATCAGCTAAGGAAATCACCCAGCCTCAATCAGAAACGAGCATTCAAATGGATGTAAGCTTTTTTTCACACGTCTAAGTAACATGACAGTCTGAAGACACAGACACCCCAGTTACTCTTTCTTCTTTGCGAGTCGAACACATTTATTTCAAATTCTGCTGTAATAGCAAAATCAGATCTGGCATAAAGCCATCATCTTAATCAAGAAACTGACAGCTTTTGTGAACAGTTCCTTGCCAGTCCTAGAAATTCCCAACTTCCTTTGCTTTTAGCCTGGTGTCAAATGTTCCAACACAGTACAGTCACACTGCTGCTAAACTACCGTAGAAGTGTCCAAAAATTACATCTCCGTTTTAGATACCTGTATAGGTAGGTAGTTTGCCATCTATTAACAAATGAGTTACGTTTCCCAAACCTCTCCTTTCGACTGCCCTAAAGATGAAAGTTTTCACACTAGTTATTAAATGGTTTAGCTGCAGTGATAGAAAAACGTATCATTGCTAGTACTCAAAAAGCCCACTTAGATTTTAGCCCTTCCCTGAACAAACAGAACCAGCACCTAAGCTAGCAGCAAAGCAGCCTGTTTCAACAGCGAGCGCTGCACTAAAACAACTCAGCAGAATATTACAAAAGTTACTATAAACTGAAGGTAGTCAAACACAAGGACTGCAAAAAGAAACATGTTTCCTATATAGCACTTGGCTAATACAGCAACCTCTGTCAAAAAAACTGCAAGTCAAGCAACTCCACACTCAGCATAGTTAATGAATTTTATTAGTGGAGTTCAAAGTAGTCACCCTAGATTTTTAAGACCAAGGGAAAACAAATTCAGTTCCTCATGGCAAGTGACTGAGGCAAGCCAGGATCTAAATGAGATTTTAAGTAGTTGGACATTTGTATGGAAAAATAAGAACAGCTCTAGATATGCAGCTACTGTATTACAAGGAGTAGAAATTCCTCAGGGTTTGCAACATAGCTTTTAAGTGTTCTGAAATTAAGGTTCCTTCTTTTAAACTCAGCATCTCCCATAGTAAGTAGGGCAGAACAATTGAATCTAGTTTAAAGCAGGTGGGTCTCTGAAAAGCAATGCCATCACACCCCTGCTTCCCAAAGCATCAGATCGATATTCTCCGTTTTTCACACTAACTGGGGAACCAAGATGAAGTTGTGATCAAATTCCATTTCTATCACCTAGCAATATAAAACTCTGCTTTACACAGCTTTGATAAAGCAAATTAAAAGGCTGTGCAGCATCTGGTTGGAAGCACGTTGACTAACACCCAGGCTCAGCAATTTTGACTGAGCAGTTACACGCAGGCAGAGCAGACAAAGCTACTACAATTCCAAGAAAAGGATGACTTTCCTCACCACGGCTTTTATCATTCCCAAGCGTTCCTTTTACACCTTCCACTACCAAGGGTCTCACTGACTCTCTGGCAGACTTTCTGCTTTTACTGTATTTTAAGAACTTTAACAGCTTGAGAACACAACACTGTACTCTTTCAGAATTTTCATCCCTCTGAAATTCCCACTCACATCTGACCTGCCAGGATCTCTAAGCTTTCAGGGCTTTTTTTTTTTTTTTTTTTTTAACTTCCTGATGTGTCAATCTTTTCTCTACAATGACTTCTCTAAAGCAGCATTTGGTTTTATATTCAAATTGCAGCAGTTCACCTGCAATTTGAAAATGACACAGTATTTGAAACTGATGCAGTATTTCTGAACCACCTCTGCGTTTATGGACAACACCTTTCTTCGGGGTTTTTGTTTGTTTGGTTTTTAAAAATCTCGTAATTTCTGTCTTCATTTTCACATAGCTACCTTCCTAACTACCAAGTTTGTCCAACATGTCAATTCCTACTACTTTAAACTCGGAATAGATTACCCAGGGATGCATGTGTGGGGTTTTAGGTGTTTTAGTTGTTGTGGTGGTTTTTGTTGTTGTTTTTTTGGTTCTGCGTGCATGTGTTTTGTTGTTAGGGTTTTTTTTTGCTTGGGTTCCGTTTCATTTCCCCCAAAATCAGAGAACAGCCATATTTAGAATTTCACTCCCAGCTTTTGGCCTGATCATTATGAACAAAAGTTTCCCAGACCATCAAAAAATATACATCAAGATACAAGCATGACTTCCACCACATCCTTACTATAAGCGTCTATGATCAAATATAACCTGCCACCTTAGTGGGTACACAGTAACAACCCCTAGCAACTGCAAGAATATCTAACACAGGAACTGAACGTTGCTGAGAAAGTAACAAATCTAGGATAGTTTCCTTTTTTTGAGGCTTTGTCTGGAAACATAACTGGTTTATTTCTGAAAATAAATAAAAAAATAAATAATCTACATCCTCTTCCTCAGAAAGGAAACAACAACCTGAGCCAGAACTTTTCTAAGAATCTTTACAATGCAAGTAACCCAGAGGAAAGAACCATGCACCGAGTTGTCCCAAGCCTCTGTGAAGTCTCTGCAGCCAAAGCAGGCAATTTGCCCTTCTTAAATAACCAGTATCCCCACTGCGTCACAGGATCATTCTGCACATAAAAATAGGCACCTTTACCTATAAGTCTAAATGCAGAATGGGTTTTCAAACTCCTTTTTTTTTTTTTTTTTTTTTTTTTTTTTCCCCAGTCATAGTAAACCCCTTTTTGTTTTCTTGAGGTAATATTAGACTATTTCTATTGCCCTGATGTCCAGAAAGGAATTTGCACGGGCAGATGGAAGAAGGTCCCTGAAAGGAAAGAGAAAAGGTACGGTATTGCAAGATCGTGTTGAGATTCTACTAATTGGAAGTGAACAGCTGCTTCATGGGTAACAACGTAAAGCAACTTCCAAAAGGATTCCCTAACAGCTGTAAGACAGAACTGTTTCGGGATTTTCATGTTTTCAAGAATCTTTGCTTTAATTCTGCAGACTACTTAAACTGCTATAATGAATGAGATGCTCTCAAGAAGTAGCAGCTGTCTTTTCTTACCAGAGATATGGGGGAGGCAGGGGGAAGGGGAAAGGTGACAAAGAGGAATGGAAAGTAAGGAAACAAAAGAAAGACAAGACAGACAAAGTTTTAAAAGAAATTTACTACCTGATAGGAGCACCACATTACATCTTGCCCCAAGATTTTCTAAGTATTAGAGCTTGCTACAGAAGCACAACAGACAGCTGGTTCTGACTCCCTACCCCTCCAACTTAATTTATTAACACCATAAAAAAAAAAATAGGCATAAATGAACAATTTACAGCTTCTCCAAACAAGATGCTGATTTATATTCTACCACAAGCACAAATTCCTCCCCTAATAATATATTTATGCTAACCGTATGAAGGCAGAGCAGCATGTCTGGTGACCATGACAAAAAAAAGAACAAAAAACCAACTAACCACAAGCTCTCCCCACACCAGCCACAAACCCCCCAAATCAGGTACTTTGTCTGAACTCCTTCCAGGTTCCTATTACCCAAGGACAAGACAGTAACTCCAGTTACCCACATCATAAGTCTGCAAAAAAATTTGTTTTATAAGGTGAAGCCATTGTAACAATTCCAAAACCTTCTAATCTCAATTTGCCGCTAAACATTCACGGGCTTTACTAGTATAGAAAATCTGTCCAAAAGAAAAACAGCTCCTCCCCAGAATCTTTCTTTTTTTTTTCTTTCTTTTGCAAGAGGCCTCCAGATAATATTGCTCTCAGTAGAATTAATAGTATAATAATACATGTTTGTCATAAACATTTCTAGATTCCCACAGGGCAAATCCTTTCTTGATACAGTTCATATTGTTCATAACTCTACTCTCTGGTAAGATGATCAACAATTAATGCCCAGACAGAAGGGTTGGGTCTAGTTATGATCATTTTTGGACTAAACAGAGCTAAAAACAGGGATGCTGTTGAAACTTCTTGATACTTCAAAAGCATCTTCAATTACTGCCACAGTTAGTTCACTCAGGCAGCAGCACAATAAGCTCTTACGTAACAAAACCACAACTTCTAATTCCCAAGCCCAGTTGGCAACTAATTGACAAAAGATAAATTCTACACCCTCTTACTGCACTCAACACCACGCTGTTCCTTTCCTGTACAACTACACACACGTCCTCGGAGAACTGTGCTAACAACCTTGGTCATTAAAAACGTCCAAAAGCCACATCTATAAAGTGACTTGCAAAGTCTTAAATCTAGCTGCAATTTAGAGTTATTGCTTCCCTCTAGATTTTAGGGTTCACTTTTTTTTTTTTTTTTTGACTGTGGATAATACAGTAGAATCTCTCATTAAGAGTCTACAGCAAGTGTTGTGCACATGACTAAAGACTGAGAAAAATACTTTCAGTGCAATCACTGCATTTACTCCATACACATATGGAGACTTTAGGCCTGAATAACTGGGAAGACTGAAAAACAACAAGACCACTTTGCCATCGTATTTCAGAATAGCACAATTGAAAAAAATATTAACAGATACAGTACCTTTCTCAAACTTTGTGTAAAGAAAAACAAGTCTACAGCAAAAGACAGGAGTCTTCAGACTACAGTTTAGAACCCACTACTCTACAGCAGTCTATGGGTTACCAAGAGGTCTGCCTAAAACTGTTAAACGAAACAGATTCATACCTGCTATACTGCAATGTCCAAAAAAGGCTTTTTTTGCATAAACTTTGAGGCCCCTAAGTCTAGACCTTAACAATCACCACGTTTCACTCGTACTACCTTCGTATAAACACATCAGCTAAAAACTTCATAAAAGGGACTGCAAATACAAAACTTGCACTGAGGAACAAGGGTCATTAATAGCACTACACTTCTCCGGAGCCACGTGACAAGTGAAAAGTCCGATTTGTCTTAGTTTTATTAAGAAACGCTAGTAACTTCTCAAGGCTACCAACAAACCTAAGTCAGCAAAACTGTTTTTATTTCCTTCTCAACCATCAACTTCCCTTTGCTCGGCTTAGTGTGCTGAAGGAAACCAGAGGCAGCCTTTGTGCTCATGCAGAAACCGCTCAAAGCTTCTGAGGGCAGCACTAGCTAAATGCCACATACCTGTGCGGCTCACGCCGCTTTCACAGCCGTGTGAAAACACCTCATGGTGCATTTCATAAAGCTATCTTCATTTTCTTATTTTTGAAGAGTCAAAGTGAAGACTCACAAAGCCTACAACCTGTGCTACCCAACCTTCCTTTCTACGGGCAGACGATCAGACTCCATTCTGGGAAGTGAGCGTCATTAAGCAGGAGCCTTCCTGTGCTCTAACTCCACTAACATGCGCCCACATTCAAACGCAGACATCGCCTAAACCGCAACATGGGAAGCGTAAGAGCTCGGCGCCGGAGAGGCAGCGCGGCAGGCGAGGGCGGGAGCCGCCGGCTGCCCCTCACCTTCTGGATAGAGGACTTCCCGCTGCGCCGCAGCCCCATAAGCAGGATCCGCGGCTTGGAGTCCGCCCCGCCCGCGCCGCCGCCGGGGCCGCCCGTGCCGCCGCCGGGCCCGCCGGGGCCTGGGCCTCCCTCCAGCTCCGCCTCCTCTTCCTCCTCCCCGTAGCCGAAGTCCTTGGGGAATGAGTCCGCAGCCCCGAAGCTACCCCCCACCAACGCCGGCTCCTCAGCCGCGCTCGCCGCTCCCGCGGCGCCGAACTGCAGCGCCATGTCCGCCCGAGCCTGCCGCCCTCCAACCAGCAGCGTCCGGCCCAGGGCCTCCTGAATGCTCGTCCAACCTAACGCGACGCCGCACGGCCCGCCCCCGATTGGCTCGCATCGGGCTCCGCGGCGCCGATTGGCTCAGGAAAGTAGCGAGGTAGGATGGCTCCCGTCAGACGACTGCAATCACCTGACGGCGCGACCGCACGTGAGCAGGAGGGGCGGGGCGAGAGGCGGGGCGAGCGGCGGCGGCCGCGCGGAGGCCGCCCCGGAGGAGGAGCGGGGACCGGCCGCGCGCCCCGAGCCCGGCCTCCGGGCACAGGCACCGCCCCCGCCGGCGCGCTGCCCTTGGCGCGCAAATATAATCGTACACTCAAGAACAGATGTTTTCGCTAGAGGCCATCGCCCTAAGCGAACTATGAGATAAGGTTCTTCCTGGTCGTTAGCCGTCGATGTCCCACTGGCATCACTTGGCTAGGCAGGCAGCTCAACGGAACTTCTAGTTTGTTACATTACAATCCTCATTTCCGTTACACTGTTACAAGAAGGAAGCAAACATAGCTATAAACAGCATAAGATGCTTATTACTGCCCTCACCCGGAATGTCTCAAGCAAGGAGTCCTTTATGCCCCATGACAACCTGAACACCTTACCTGCCTGCTGCTGCTTCTTTGGCAAGACATCCCAAAGTGGTTTTTTAGCTTTGTCTTCCTCCCGTCACAATACTCACAGCATACATGCATATGTGTGATGCATTTTCTACAGCAGCATCATCTATCTAGTTCCACAGGTGGCAAATGAAGGCTAGGTGTATATTCTAAGTGACTGTTTTCTCCTTTGTTGCAGAGATAAGCAACCTTACAGTAATTAGCCCTTGATTTCAGTTAATACATAGCCTTTAGCAACAGTTCTGATCCCTCCTACAATACCTGCAAGACAAGCTGCATAACCCACCCTAGAAAACAAATAATCCATTAGATCTGATATGGGAGTCAGCTACTGCACTCTGCACCTGCCTGCTGTGCCCTCCCATTCCCCCCCCCCCCCCCCCCCCCCCCCCCCCCCCCCCTCCCCTCCCTTTCTTCCTTTTCCTTCGCCATCTGTTTTGTCTCCGTGCACGAATATATCAAGAA
>JAOEGS010019801.1:0-13902 GCA_025447755.1 Corythornis vintsioides | reverse complement strand
AAAAAAAAAAAAAACCATTTAAATCGGTATGGGGGTGCCGCTCCCCCCCCTCCCCCCTCCCGCCGTGCCCCCCCCTCCCCCCCCCCCCCCCCCCTTGTTTTTCCTGTCGTCTGTTGCCTTTCAAGTAGTTTTAGGACAGGAGACAAATGCAGCTCTTTAAAACTTTTTTTTTTTTTTGCTGGGGGGGGGTGGGGGTGGGCGGAGGGGTGGTGTAAAGGCCAACTTTGCGTTTCAGAGGGATCGGAAACTCAGGGAAACAGGCTGTAAAGAAGAGGCAAAATTAGAAATCACAAGTCATATACATCTTCCTTTTGAATTTCATGGCCTGCCTAGATTTCCTTTTCTCCAACAGAAGAATCAGAAAGCAGAACGCTGCATTGCACTCTTATATGCACCACTAATGGCACAGAAAGAATTTTGTATTCTGTTCAGAACTGTCCAGGCGGCATTTGGATACAACTCTCCAAGGACGTTTCAGAAACAGGATCAAAGATATGAACTGCATGGCCATAGGTACACCTCATGCATATTGAAAAGTTGAGTAGGGACTGCATATTGAACACTGTGCTGTGTCCCCACCAGTTCACCACAGTTATTCCTTTTGTGCATCTTGGAGTAGAAATTTACCTATAAGCATCAGCAGCAACCTAACCTCAGTGCTGAGTACCAAACTAGGACATACTTTGGAGGTCCTGCTTTAGTTCATAGCTGGTCCATCTGTGTCACATCACCCTCTCCAGTTAAAAGAAAATCAAGACAAATCAGTGGCTTAACAGGATCAATGAACATGATGTGAAATTTACACAAGTTGGCAAGCACAGTTATCTACAAATCAACCATAAACACAGAAAGCAAGAAATTTGACCAGTATGCTCAAATTAATCAGTTGCTGCTGCAGCTGCCCAAAAAATAGCTGTACATTCATGACACTTCATTTTTTCTTTAAGATGAGTAGGTAACAAAGAGACACAGAATTCACATACACATAAAAAAAAAAAAAAAAAAAAAAAAAAAAAAAGACTGCAATTCTCAGAAAGCCCTTTATTAAGTCAAGGCATTAAAGGAGAGATTACTGAACTACTGTTATTCACCATGCTTCTCATCTTGAGGTGGTTCATACTGAGCCAGCTGTGGATTTAAAGAGAGGAATTTAGTTAGCTGCAACATTTCAGAGATACTTTCTACATCAAGAAATGCACAAAACCATTTTGTCTGGAAACGTTCCATTTACTTTGTGGATTTTATGACATCACTGATATTTACGCAAGTCCATTTACAAGTCAGGCAACAAAGTAACCCTTCCCTCAAAACATCTGTACCTCACTTTGTATAATCCTGCAGTTATAACAAGAGGGCTTTTTAAAAGCCCTTTCAAGTATAGGTCCTGCCCTTAATTTTTGGCCGTTTCTTGTTCTAGGTCTCATTAAGTATTTTTTATCTCAAAAAGCAGGTGATAATGACCAGGACCCTATAAGCTTTGCTTTCAATGAAATATGATTAAATGAAACACTCATTCTCATAGCAACAGTACCCAGACTAACATTTCCTGTAATCCTTCTGGCTTTCATTATGCCTTTTGGAAAGGCAACTGAGCTCTAAAGTTCTACCTTTACTTGTGAATTTATTTCCAAAGAAACAAATGAAGGTGTTACTTCACCTCAGTTACATAAAAAGATAAGCTCAGGCTTCAAGACCAGTTCCTATATTAGAACTGAGTCTCTGAAATATACCAGTCCAGTTTCCTCAGTTAAGATCCTTCCTCTTTCCTAAAAGCTGTAGACTAGGCAAAAAGATAAACCAAATCCATAAAAAATGTAAAACGTCCATGTGTTTCTTGTAGCAACACAGAGTTACAGCAATCACTGTGCCACTAACAAGAATCACTAAAATAGCATTGTCTCAGCGGATGGACAGTACTGAATTCAAAGTCAGTTATGTTTTCCACAAAGGGCCTAACTATTGACTTCTGCCCCTGACCCATCCAAATAACTGACATTCTTACCAAGAAAGATACGGAGATCTTCACAGATGAATGCCACAGAAGAACACCACCCCCACAGAGATGATTCAAGTAACCGGTAAACACACAGTTACAGGCATGTAGCTCATGCTAGAGGGAAGCTTATAAAAACCAAAACATCTGAAATTCAGTGTTCTCCCTGCATTCTGTCTATATGGACTCCTATGGTGTATCAGAAGGACAGGCAGAAAAGAAAGAACAAAAAAAACCAAAACAAAACCAAAGCATGAATACCGGAAAACACATCAAGTGAGAGCTGTCATTTGAGGGCTGAAGAAGCACAAAGAAAGCCACAGCTATGCAAAGGCTTACTTTCCTAGAACAAGTTTTGACTTCTTTAAAAAATTTCTATAAACAAAGACTCGGGCTACTCTGCTTTCATGTGTCCAGTTACTACTGGTTGCATTTTTAAGTTGGTTATGAATTAAATGCTGGTCTGTCGCTACTCCCCCTACAATTCTGCTCTTTGCCTTATTTCCTAGAAAGGAGTAACAAACATAGCTGTAAGGATTCAGTGGGCAGCAGAGAAGGAGAAGTACTAGAATAGCAAGAGGGCACTCCAGATGAGAAATACAAAGTGACAATGCCCAAGAACCTCTTCTCCCAGAACTAAGGTGGGGCAGTCGTCTCACAGTAAAAAGAAAAAAAAAAAACAAAAAAAACCACACAGATGGTCACATATAACAACCACCATCATCTTGTAAACCTTATGATCAGTGCTATCTTATAAGGGGAAGTTGTACATGTTTCAGAGGTGTTTCACATTGCCCATAGAACCATTAAAGAATGGCTCTGCCCTAGATAGCATTTCAGATATGCTGTTGGTGCAAATGGAGGTGTACCTGGGTTGATTTAGCTGAAAAGTGCTAATTACTGTTCCACATGGACATAAGCACATCCACTGATAAGATCCTGCCACATGCAAGTCTGTGCCAGGGCACACAAAGTAACATAATATTCCTCCTTCGGTTTGCTTTTTGAAAACCCTCTCACAGAAAAAAAGATGGTCACATAACAGCTTTCATCTTGTAAACCTTACAGGAGCCAAAAACTAAGAATATATTAGTTTTTTTTTTCTTTAGGTAGCATTGAGCAGACAGCTCAAGCACATCCAGACAGGCCTGAATGAAGACATAGGAGTAGCTTCCATAAAATATAGTCACTAAATAAAATCTCTAGTTTAGCAGTACTACTTCATGTTAAAGAATATAAGAAGTGTACCATCAAAACCCCCCAAATCTTTACTACAATACATTCTATCAGCAATGCTGAGCCACAAGGCTAAAAAAATATACAACATTTATCAGGTACTCTAATGGAAGAAAGTTAGCTGTTAGATGTATCCTAAGGGTTAAAGTGGGTTTTTTTTGGCTCTGTAACAGGCAACTACTGAGGAACACTCAATAGACTTTTACCTTGTTTTTCAGTTTTTTGTTTTCTTCCAACACAGCTTCATATTTTTCTTTCATCTCTGCCACTTCCAAGCGAAGTGTCTCTATTTCTGGAATCTCAGGAGCTGAAGCTCCCAAATGATGCTTCAGAAAGCTGATATTTCAGTGTTAAGTATTTCTGCAGTTGAATAGCAAATGAGTGCTGTAATACACGTGACTGAAGTTGCATTGAACTACTTAAGGTTACTATAGTGCTTTTCATCCTCCAGGAAGACCAGCAAGAATCAAAAGACATTATTTCTTCCCCCCTCTAGGATTACAGGAGAGAGGAGAGGGGAGAGAGAGGAGAGGGGAGAAGTCAGAGATAATTTAAGTCCTTAAATCTATTGCTGCAGATTTACAACATTCTTTAACAGCCTGTAATTTCAGAATTGATGTCATACCATAATGCAGAGGTCTCCTGCATCCTGTCCTCCTGCATACTTTGTTAGCTTGTAAGAATACAATTATTAGCTAAAATGTATCTATAAAAGCCATGTTCAAGCTGTAAGTCTTCTAAAAGAGCCTCTCCAATTTTTCCAAGTCAAAAGCACTACGGCTGTTTCATGTAGTCTCTACAAACAATTCAGAGAAAAAGGATACTCCAGTGCACTATTTGGTTTCTCTGGCTCTTCATATAAGGCTACCAACACTGCAAATAGAAAATACTCAACAATTGCAAGAAGTTCATGCAACTCTAAGCTTTTAAAATGCGTACCAATGGTCGCAAGGCATACGATTTGCAAGACACATTTATAGTCCATTTTTCACTTATATGCTTTGATGTAAAAAGTATGTCTGCCGTACAGGAAGGAACGGCACATCTCACCCAATAATAGCTGTACAGAAGTTTTCGTCACCCCCTAAACACCGTCTTTATTTTGGTACAGAACACAACACAGCACAGGCAATTTAGATTTTCAGGACATGAACTTTCATGTGCAAGAATTAAATTCCATTTCAAGAGTCTCCCTTTGTACATCAATGCTTTCACCTAAGCTACAGATTTGAACAGCAGGACAGCATCAGCATAAAAGCAAACCTCCAGCAAACACCTACAGTTACAAAACTAAATGGCTGCTGTCAGAGCAGGTGACACTGATAACCTTTATGGATGGCAGTCTAGCAGCCAACAGAGTGGCAGAGGAGTCAGGCACAAGCAACAGCACCTTGACACTTTAAATTAATTTAGCCATACACAGACCAACTCCGTATGACTAAGTTCTTCAGATATGAATACTCAAAAAGTTCCCGAGTATAACCAATCCATTCTCCCCACAGGGGCACACACATCTCTATAGAAGGCATCTGCTTTCATAAATACTTGATACCCTTCTCACACTTTCACATGTCTGAACTGCACTGTCACATTGGGTTTAAGCTAAGTACCTAAATTAGTAACAAAACTAGAATGCACATTGCTTGAAAGACTCATTTTGCCATCCCATAGGATGTTCAGGATTGTTAACAGAAAGAAATCCAAGGTTAACTGTAAGCCAGGCTAAGAACCTTAGCACGGCATCCATTTGCTTGACAACCTGGATCTGCTACTCCCTCTTCAAACAGCATGCTTTCCAAGCAGGAGTATTAACAGATTTCCTCCACATACTATGAGAATGCTCTCAAAGAAACTTCCAAATTATTTAAAATATATTAAGTCATAGAGAAAGCCAAAGTACACATCAAGTTTAGCACCATCATTTTCCCCATTCTGATATAGACAAGTACTATAAATACTTACATTTATTATAAATAAACTTACAGGTTTATTGATTTTAGAAGAACCAAGGCCTATGCAAGAAACGGTCTTTTTAACTAGGGTGCTTTTAAGAGCACATTCGCTATTATTTTGTTTCAAGATCTACTTTCTCTCCAGAGCTCAGGCAAAATAATTGCAGTCAAAATAATCTGTTTCCAAGAGATCTCTAACAGAGCACGTAAAGGAAAAGGAACAGCCTTCCTGTTATTTGCGAGTCTCTAGCATTCCTGTTCCACACAGCTCTCTAAAAATCGACCCACACGCTATGAACGTGCGCATCGCTGTTCACAGACCACGCTTCCAAAGAGGTTCTCTGCCCGCCACCAGTGCACGCTGCCCCGCCGCCCAGCTCGGACTCGAGCTCGACTGTCGCCCGCAGTTGTCCGGACGAGTTCTGCTGCCAGAGCGCCACGCAGACTAAGGAAAACGAGCAGCCCCGCCGAGCCGAGGAACCTGCGGAGGGCACCGAGGCAGCCCGAGGAGCTGCCACACCACAGCCCTAGCAGGGAGGCAGCTGCGCCGCGGAAGGGGGACGCCCGGCCGAAACTCCCGAAGAGCCGCTCAGCGGCGCTCCCCCGACAGCACAACGCGAGCTGGAGACTTACCCTTAGTGAGCGTGTCCAGCACTCCAGACTTCTCCAAGTACCGGCGGAACTGCTCCCGCTTGGAGTCAGCGGCCTGAGAGAAGACGCCCACACAGTCAATCAGCGGCGGCGCCCCCACCCCAGTCACCTACGGAGACGGCTCGTTG
Organism: Corythornis vintsioides; assembly: GCA_025447755.1. Classification (NCBI taxonomy): domain Eukaryota; kingdom Metazoa; phylum Chordata; class Aves; order Coraciiformes; family Alcedinidae; genus Corythornis; species Corythornis vintsioides. The sequence goes on along the minus strand of JAOEGS010019801.1, from coordinate 7,942 downwards.
GACTAGGCCAGCACGTCCTCTCCGCCGCGTATGCGGCATTAAGGGCCTTACCAGTACCAGACCACCGCCCGTCCCTCCGCGCAGGCAGCGCGAGAAATGCCCGGCAGCCCCACGCTGCTGGCCGGCTCGCTCCTTCCTTCCTACCTTGTAATGCGCCATCTGACCCTCACCGCGCCTGCACTAGCCTCGCGCCTGCGCCCTGCTCTTGTACGACGCGAGGGCGTCCCAGCGGTTCCCGTAGCGACGGGGAAGCAGCGACGCCCCGGGGCTGGGCGAGAGAGCGAGCGCGCGCCGTGATCGCGTGTGGCGCCTCGCGGCCCCGCTTCCTCCGGCTGCGTCTCGCGGCGCCTCTCGGCGCGCAGCGGAGCGCTAAAGGCAGAGACAGTGCCGCGCCGTCTCCCCTCGGCAGCCGTGCTCATTGTCCCGCCCCGTCTCCCGCTCCTCGGCAGGTTCGGAAGTGCGGTTCCGCGCCTCCGGGGCTCAGCTCTTGCCGGGCAGCACCAGTGCCGCAGGCTGGCTGGAGGGCGCGAGGCGGACCGCGGTCTCCCCGGGGAGAGGACGCGCTGCCGCCGCGGGAATCACCGGGACCAGGGGCGGCGGAGCGTGTCTGGCGGTGGAGCTGCTGGTATCGCGGCTTTCGTCCAGGTCAGTTAACTGTCGTACTTCGGGCTTCAGTAGTGACCGAGACCGAACGAAGCATCATGGGAGAAAGTTGCGGCTAGCTGCAGCTGCGGAATTGCCTGCCCAAGGGGCTCCGAAGAGTTACACGCGGTGAAATCTTCACATCGAAAAATAAAGTATTTTGCCACAGCCTGTTTTAAGATACAAGCAGGTTTCGTATTGATTAAGTTTTTATTTTGCTTGTTTGGTTGGTTTTTTTTTGATTTTTTTGTTGTTGTTGTTTGCTTATTGTGGTGGTCTTTTGGGGGATTTTGTTTGCGTTTTTGTCCGTGTGTGTGTTGTTGTTTGTTTTTTTTTGTCAAACGGTGTGGTATTTGCAGATGATCAAATATGTTTAATATAAAAATAGAAAAAGAACTTACTGAATAGAGTTGCCCGTGCGATGTTAGGTTCTTTTCAGACTTGTGCATGCTCTTTTGCAATGTCTTTAATTTTAACTGCAATTAAGTTACGCTTTTCTGTTGGCAAGGGGCTGCAATGAATAGAATGTTGGATGCCATGTCCATCCAAAAAGCCGTTATTAAAACTTCTCTGTCAGCAGCAGAAAAACAAATACTTTTGTATCTTGCCTTAAGCCAAAAGAAATGCCAATGTCATATCCTATACGTGAGCATACAAACAGTGATTATTTATTATTTATACAGTGGGAGCGGAGGGTACGAAATACCCAGCTTTTTGTTAGAGATGTTAAATGCAAAATGCGCATCAGCACAGTTATCCCCCACAGTAATTTATGCATCAAAAAATGCAAGAATGAAAGCTCACAAGCATAATGATAATTCACGCTAAGAATTTAATGATGCTGTAACATTATGATGCCACATCTCACAAATTATTTTCCCAGCCCGCTTACAGTAAGCCACGTCCACTAGTAAAAGTACATGTGCATACACTAGTGCATCCCAGATGTGACAACATAACCACGTATTTACAGTGAATTTATTTCATTCTTAGAAGTCTCAATTACAAATGTAACATAGTATTTTGTGCATCTTTCCCTCCTTTATTATGTCAAGGTGTTTCATGGAATTTGCCTTACACTATATGGATCGGTGCAGCAAGTGGATGAACGTCCTTGATTTGTTTTATTACTCCCACAAAAAGGATAAGAATAAATGCTTCTTCTAAACAATGACTACCATAATTTAATTTAAAAGTTTATCATAATTTGGGGGACAGATGGACCTCTCAGAATCCAGAAAAGGAGTGGTTTTAGAGTTTGATAAACCTCTTATATTTTTTTTGGCATTGCAACTGAAAGTAGGAAGGTACTATGTTTATTTGTTTTGGTTTTTTTTAGCCTTAGTAAGCCTTTTGGTTTACGAAATCCATTTTTTTGAATAATGAAGTGTTTTCCAAGTAAAAAAAAAATTACTTATTTCTGTTATTCAGAATCTCAAAAGTTATGTTCACAACTCATCTGTAATTCATGATGCTTTAATGCAATAATGTATTTAATGGTGATAGTGTACAATATGAAATTCACTCCAATTTTTGTGCTGAGGAAGTCAGTGGTGATACGCTCAAGAAGAAGTGTACTGTGAAGTCAAAGAATTAGGGACATGTGTATCAAATGTTTGTTCTGTTTGTATTTAGCACAGTTCAAACAGTGGTGTATGGTTCACATCCTGCTTTCAAACAGCTCTCAAATGTCTTTTTGAATTCTCAGAGATCTTAAGCAGAAACATATTTACCAATAATTTCTTCCTTCTGAGAGCACCTGTGCCATCTTTAGCCTAATTTCATTTACTGGTCTTTGTAAAATAGATTTAGATAGACTGTATGTTTTGTCTTCTACTTTTATTCAGTTAAAATAGTGTCAGCTGAGATTTTATGCCTGACTTTTCCTAGTGTGTAGACTTGCAGGATCTATGTTTTCCTTCATGGATGCAAAGGTAGTATAATTTATACACTGAGGTCTAAGCCACCCTTTCATTGCAAAGAAAGTAAAGACGCTGAAAGTTACATATCTAATATTCAAAGGGTTACACATATTTTCTGTCTCTGTGAAACAACTGGTTAAAGCTGAACAATTTAGCTGCTCTTATGCATAGGTTTTCCTTATATTGCAATTTTCAGTAAGGATCCCAGCATCGACTAGAGCCCTCAGTGTGTTAACTCACCCTATATTTGAAGATCAGTGGGGGCACGCCTGCTGCTTGCGTTACTCGACAGTGACAGCTGCCTAGTCAAAGAGAAAGGCTGAGGGCTGTCGCAGTTTCTGCTTTGTTTAGATTCTGAGCTCGCTTCCCCGGTAGAGTCGGGAGTCTCTGGTCGGCTAGGTTTTTTAATGTCAGCATTGTAAGGAGGTTGGGCTTTGTTCGCACTGAAGCTGTTTAGTTTCCTGCTGCTGCTCTTTGGAAGAGAATTTGTTGAAGCTCTTGTACTTTCAGCCATTACCGAGCAGTTCCGAGATGAACCGATTCCATGTTGTCTTTTGAAATTGGCAATAGGAAAAGTTGTATCCGGTTGCAGTGAAGTTTGAGATGACATTTCAGCAAAGCTTCTCATGCTTAAAGCTGTATCTGCATCCTGAGCAACGAGGAAATGTTTCTTTTCGGCTTCTTTTTGCACATCACGCGCTTCAGTTCCAAGTTCACCAAGCAAGCTTTCATTATTATTTGTGCTAGTATTTTGAGTCTGATTGTCTACAGAATTTGTAGCCGACCTTTTCTTTGGTGACTTATTTTCCTGATTGCAATGGGTGTAACAGCTGCTGTTTTCTTTACGGTTATTTTGCACAGACTGAAATGCGGGAGAATTTAGAACAGGGTAGACGGCAGCGTCCGTTTGCTTTTCCATTAAAAAGGTATAGCTGCTAAGTGCAGAAGGAAGAGTTTTTTGAGGGGTAGTGGATATTCCCAAAGAAGAGTGTCGTAGCATAGAGTATTTCTTCGATTTGTTTACACAGAAATTGTCATGGTCATCCTTGTTTTTATTCTGCCCGCAGAGTCCCAATTTAATTTTTCGGAATCCTAGGTGGATAATTTCTAGGATATTTAAAAGCAACGATACAGTTGCTATTGATTGCATGAATAATATGAACACTGTCTTTTCTGTTGGTCTGGATACAAAGCAGTCAACCGTGTTTGGACATGGATCTCTCTGGCATTTATAAAGGGGATCTAGATGAAAGCCATAAAGAAGATACTGCCCAATCATAAAACCAACTTCCACTGCAGATCTTGTGAAAATATGTATCACGTAAGTGCAGAGCAAAGAGCCTCTCAGGGGTGCTTTGTTCAGTTTTCTTTGATCCAACTGCCGGAGTTCCCTCTCTAGCCTTTTCCGATTCTCGGTCATTTCTAATTCAGTACTTTCAAGTTCCACTCTTACCTGAGCTTTCTTTTTTTGCCTCTCTTTTTCCAAAGCTCTTAGTCTGTATAAGGCATGACCCATATACACCAAGGAAGGAGAAGACACAAATATAACTTGCAATACCCAGTATCTTATGAGAGAAATGGGAAAGGCCTCATCATAGCACACATTTCTGCAACCAGGTTGCTCGGTATTGCATATAAATTCCGATTGCTCGTCATTCCAAACATCCTCAGTTGCCACTCCAAGGACTAGCATTCGAAATATGAAAAGTATCGTTAGCCAAATCTTTCCAATAATAGTGGAGTGAATGTGGACCTCCTCTAAAATGCCTCCAAGGAAATTCCAGTCTCCCATGGTTATTTTGCCATCTTAACGCTACAATGTACGAGAGAAAAGGGTATCAAATATTGTAAAAGCTGCAGTTTTTCCCCAATGCATTGCAAAAAAAAAAAAGGACACTGGGAAAATTATCATATCTCACATTGTAACCATAGCAGTATGACCCACTGCTCATTGATAATCTGAGTATTATTATCACTCATCTGCGAGATAGAAAATTGCATCACCCACCTGTGTCTAATTTGTCAGCAAAAGACATCCTAGTAAGCACCTCACAATAAGGTATTAAGAAACCTCAGTCTGCGCCAAATCAGTAGAAACGAAGATGCCTGGCCCGTACTAGGATTGCAAGAGCATCATACGGTCTATTTAACCCATCAGCCAGTGACAGCGTGAGAGTAGACCAGTTACATTTAGGACACTTACGAGGGTAGAGGAATATTTTATGGTCCTCCTTTTCGTATATTCAAGCCCCACATTGCAGCTGAAGGTACAGTAATGTCCAATTACTGTTTTATGGTGAAAATTTGTTATACAGAGCAACTCAAGAGAGTATAGAGCATCTTACTATAACTCCCCTGTTAAATTAAAAAATATGTTTAGGCTTATAGTTTAGCACAGATAATTGCTTTCTGTTTGCAGTTGTCAACAATAAACAAATAGACAGAATCACCATAATCGGTCTGTTTTCCTCTGATCATTTGAAAGGCGGAACAGAATGCCTAAACGTCAAACATTACTATTTTTGGCCGCGATTCTGTGAAAAAGAAGTTATTTATGAAAAAAATGTTTTACCAACATTTTCCTAAATGATTATCATCCAGGTACAGAAAAACCGATAATGCACGTGTCTAATCACATCTCTCGCTTTTCTTTCCTGCGTTCTTTTCTTTCTCATTTACAAGATCCTACACTGCGGACAAGGAAAATCAGTGTTTATTATTGAATGGTAACAAAAATATTTTTTATGTGAGGAGATAACTGGTATGTCTGTAGATGTACCTTGTCACTTTATGTACAGTACTATTCAACAAAATTCAGTTATAGTTAAAATAATCAGATTATTATTTTTTTTTTAGGATAAAGGTTTTACACAGTGTTTTCTGTTCAGATGGGCTTAATTTTCACCCCGTAAAACAGCAATGTCAGGAAATCAAATGGAAGCCACAGTCGTATGGCCTTAAGACTGTGGTTTCCATTTGATTTAGTCATTGCTTAGGTACATTAAGTCAGTCTACTAAACATGAAAATACTTTTACAGATTGCTATACAAAGAGTCAAGTTAGATAAACAACTCCAAAATATATGGCAAAATAAAAATAAAACGTACCTTTCTTTACAAAAATGTGTAAAATTAAAAATCATCAGCATAAAAATTTACAACCTCTGCCATCTTCCATCCGTGTAAATTTCACATTGTAGACAGCTTACTTTGCTACAGGAGCAAGTGATGAAGCACAAGCTTTGCACGCTGATTTTATATTTGCCAGGGGTAGAGGGAGGAGAAAATCAATCTGTTGTTCCATCTGCTACTGCTCCAAGCATAATTGAATTGTGACTGGTGAAAGAATGTAATTAAAAAAAAAGATAGAATGAAAAATTTACAGCTCTAACTTTCTTCAGATTATTTTATCTTTTGCCTCCCCAACACCTTCCAAGTTTTAAGAACGATCTCAGGCACACAGAATAAAAAAGAAAACTTTCAAACTAAGTCTCAGATTACGTATCTTGGTAGCAGCCCACACTCAGCTTGCCTGTGTGAAAGAGAACAAGGTAAATCTTTCCTAATACTATCTTTGCAAATTTCTTCAGTCTTTTTTCCTGGAACAGTTTAGCAGCATGTTCCTGATGAAAGTTCTTTGAAGTACTTAGAACAGGTTTCTAAACATATCTTACTTCTATCGAGTACTAAAGGTAGCTTTCTAAACATTTTTCTGCTATTGGTGAGAAAAACTTTAAGTCCATTGGAGAGATCCACAGATTCCCCCACCCCATCTTCTCCAAAGATGCTGAAGCTTCGTTTGAAAATCCAAAGGGTTTTTTTTTTTTTTGTGAGACTGAATTATAGTGGCTGGGGATCTACTTGTTCTGTAAAAGATAAATGTTAGGATGAACATTTAATTATCTGCACGTAATGTTCCAGGATCCATCTCACTTAAAATGACATTTTGATCAAAAGAGAACTTGACAAGTTGGTAGGGAAAATGAGCACCAACAGCAAGTTTAGAGCACCAGTACCGCTCTTTACCTTAGACCAGACGTATTCTGGATGCGCTTATCTACACAAACTGTCATATTCACACTCCGTGTTCAGTAACAAAATACTTAATGACCTAAGGAGAGAATACTTGCATTTCTTCCAGGTCTAGAAGCTACCTCACTGACTTTTTATCATTGGTGTGTTTGCTGTAAAATATTCCCCAAAGTTGAACATCTGTATTATGTTTTCGTATCTCGGGGTGAAACACCACAGAAATGATTCAGTCATGGAAATATTCTCCAAAGATCCAGACCTTTTCATTCCTACTCATCAATGATGTGCACATTATGTGTACAATTGATTTTTATTTTCTACTCTATTTAGACTGTTCCACAATGTCCAGCTAGATAACTAGAGGCACAAACATCAGCAATGTGTCCTAAGGCTTTCAGGGTAACGTGGACTAACTTCCATGGTATTCTTTCAGTAGTGAAGTTAGGATCACAACTAAACTGCCATAATGAGAAATTTGGACAACCATAGTACTCAATATTGTTTTTCAGACAGTATTGTCAAATGGAGCCCAACCAATCCATGCCCTGCTTTCTGATTGTCAATTGTCCTTTCCCCACTGCAGGTAGCACAGTCACCCGGTGTCGCTCTGAACCCCTGGGACCCCTGCTTAGAAGCCAAATTGCCCCTAGTATGCAAATGACACCATTAATTAATCAAACAAGACTCAATTTCTTTCAGTGTCGGAGACAGGAGGCGGACCGGAGATTTGAGGGGATAAAGGTGATGAAATGGGGATTTTAAGGGAAAAAAAATGTTGCTCTGCTTTGCACTGCTGTGAAGGGAAGAGTAGTTTTCCACGTAATGAAACTGTTTTATTTTAATCCTTTCTGTTCAGGCTTGGAACTAAGGAGGGAGAGGCAGAGGAGAGCAGCTACTTTGGCTTTCCAGCATGGATCAATGGGAGATCTACAGGGGCTTGTAAAAGAGGAAATTGTCTGGATGTCAAGCTCCACATAGAGCACAGCTCTGGGCAGACGGACTTTATCCAGACTGCTATTACGGCACCCCTACCCCGGACTGTTGCTACTTTGATGCTATTTGATATCAGTGCCCAATTTCTAACTGTGTTCTGTGCTTAAATAATGGTTCTGAAGTCGTAATGATCAGCAGCAACGTGGGGGTGGCGTGCCGTTTGTTCCCACGCTCTCTGCCGCCTCCAGGTGGAAAACGTACGGAACTGTAGGTGTGGCTTCGCGCATGGGCGGTAGCGAACCACAAGAGGGCTCCTCAATAACCCTGCTGAGAAACCGGCCCCTGTGCTCCGAGGTCCCAGAGACACAGGCAAGCAGGACAAATGGGTGTCGCTTCCATGTGTTTTCCAGGCTG
>JAOEGS010019799.1:0-22875 GCA_025447755.1 Corythornis vintsioides | reverse complement strand
AGTTGAGGGTGTCCCTGCTCCCTGCAGGGGGCTGCACTAGATGCCCTTTGGAGGTCCCTTCCAGCCCTAAACATTCTGTGATTCTATGCTTTTTTTGGTCATTTATGAAAACCATTGTGCTAACATGTTTATTTTTATTTTTCTTGCAACACTGAGGTGCTACTTGGTGATTAAAAGTAAAGTGCTGCAATTAAGTTTTGATTAAACTGTAAAAAAAAAGAGAGGAGGAACTCCCAGGATTGTTAGCAGATCTGGTTTTTATGATCCTATATCCTCTGTGATTTTCTACTTCTGCTCTCTGTAATTTTTTCCACTATTTATGGTTCTTTTTCTTCTGCACCCCCCAAGGGTAGGTTTTAGGTGCAGCAGCAGTCTCATTAGCAATGTTCCTATCAGAAAAAAAACCAAACCAACATGTCTTTCCATCTCTTAGCCTGTGAAGATAATTCAGCTTTCTTGTAGAGAATTCATAGATCCACCATTCCCAGGTTTGTATTCTCTTACTCCTCACTCTTCCATTTCCCCAAACACTGCACCTCCTTCTTGTCATTGCCCAGCTCACCAAGCTCTGAGAGCTGCCTGCCCTCTCTGTGCCCCTAAAACACTGGATGCTTTCCCCACTCCCTCTCTACTTACTTTGTTTTTACATTTTCTCCCTCCCACACCCCATTTTTCTCCACGCAAGATACCTTTTCTGCTTTCAAAGTAATTAAATTGGCAGAGCTGATTGAAATCTAGGTGAACTAATTCTCTGAGTACTAAGCTTTTGAATGAATGCACATTAGCCAACCTCCTGTAGCCTTGACTGTAATGACAAAAATGATTATTTGATTAATATATTCAACAACAATAACATTTTCTCTGTACTCAATCTATTACATTCAGCACACCCAGAAGTTAATGGTGCATTCAGATTGCTCAGCAGAGCCTTAAACCAGGTCCCTGACATCTCTGAGGGGAACAGGAGGTGTGTGGAGGCTCCTCTGGTCACCTGTGTCTCTGGTGAGCAGGACAGTTTGTGTGTGGGGGTGTTTGAGTCCCATGGAGGGAATAAATGATGCATGTGAGGAGGAAGAGGGATTAGCTGCTGCAGTTCCTGGCTGCTAGCAGAAGCAGCCCTGGCACTTGTGAGTGCAGCCAATCAATATGTCTCTAATCTGCAGCTTTTATCCAAGCTGGGGGGTGTGTGTGCATGGAGCAGGGGATTGGAGTCAATGTGACCTCAAATCCCTGCTCTGCTCTTCTTGCTCCTTTCAGCTTCTTCTCCAGCACTCACAGGGAATAATCTTTACTGTTTAAGACTCTCCAGTTCCTCCGTTGTCATTTCCCACAGAAGCCAAGTCTTTTTGTGGAATTTATGTCCACACTGCCAGATGGATCCTCCTCTGACCCTTTTGGTGCTTTTTTAAACCTTTGAGTTTAAAAAACTCAAAAACCTTGAGGCCTTTCACAGTTAGCCTCAGTGTTGGACATTCTCTTGATGCAGATTAATGTTATCTACATTTCTCACAATCCACTCACATTCTTCAGCCAACTTCACACCCTTTGAATCATTCTGCTCTAAAGGAACCTCCTCCAAATGCTGAGGTTGAAATCTCTGGCTACAAAGATTGGGGATCACATTTTTTCCTCTCTTATACTTGTCTTCTCCATGGCATCTTTTCCACCCGTGTTGGTGCCCTCTGATTTTTGTGCTTTACTGGTGATCCAGCACACCTTCCATTTCTGTCCTAACTTGTTCAGCTGGAGGCTCAGAACCAGTAAAATTCCAGTCATGGATGATAGGTGACATTAGACCCCAGACAAAAAAGAAAACAATTTGCATTTTAGTAGTCACATTATGATGGGACATATGCTTCCTATACATACATTTGAAAGTGAAATTGAATTTTACTGTTCTTAGTATTTGTATAACTGAGAGAGCTGAGTGTAGCTCAGTGGTGAAGAGAAGTCAGAGAAAGTTCTGAGTCTCAAGAGACCCTGGAGGAGAACAGGTACAGTTACTGCAGAGGATGGTTAAACAAACCATTTAGACTTCAGCCTGTTGGACAAAATCTGGTTTAAATTCAAATACATTTTGTGTGATAGTCTCAGAAGGTACAAATTCTTGTAACTAAATGGCCTTTGGGGTTGCTTTCCTTTTTAAAATGCTTTGTCACTTTAAATTGCTTCAGCTACTGGTTAGATTTCACTATGAAGGAGCAACTCATTCTGATCTTGGGTTTCTTTGATAGTGTTTCCTGGTGGAGAAAAATGAGCTGGGGATTCCTACAGGATCTGCTGAGTGGAGCAAATAAATATTCAACAGGAATGGGAAGAATTTGGGCAGCAGCTGTGTTCATATTCCACCTGCTGCTTTACCTGGTGGCTGCAGAGAGCCTCTGGAAGCAGGACCAGGATGAATTTGAGTGCAACAGCAAGCAGCCTGGGTGTGCAAATGTGAAAATGAGAAACACCACACCCAGCAGCTGCACAGAAGTCCAGGAAGGATAGATGGGGGATTGCTCTGCACTTACCTTGTCAGTCTCATCTTAAAACAGCATTTAATAGTTTTTCTTGTTGTGTTTTATAGACTGTACAATGGATTCAAAGTACCTCCTCTTGTGAAGGCTGACAGGAGGCTGTGTCCCCATACTGTACATTGCTTATTTCCACACCCACTGAGAAGATGATTTTCAAAGATTCATAGATTCATAGATCATAGATTTTCCTTTATTTTCTAGTAGCAACTTCATGCCTGTGCATTGTATTAAATCTGAGTGAACTGAGTTACCTCGTTTTCAAATACTCCATCAAATGTGCCCTGAAGAGGTAGGTTAAGAAACAGCCAAGCTCAAAAAGGGATTGCCACAGCTCAGAAACCATCAGTCAGCAACAGAGCAGCAGCTGCAGGATGGATCCACAACAGCAACCTGGCCTTGCTCTGAACAGATGTGAGAAAAAAGTTCTCCCTTGACTTGAAAGGAGGCTGGAGAGCATCAGCCTGTGGCACAAGCTGCAGTTGACAACTTGCTTTTCCCATCAGTGCTTTACAGAACTGAAAATATAGTGATGTAGGAGAGACTTTTTCTCTATTAGTTCCCCTTTACTTGAGTGAATAAATTGTCATATTATTTATATCATACATAAAAACATCTAGACCTTGTCATGTTGAAACAAGAGGTGGAGAAGTGTGAAAATTCCATGCAGTTATAAACACAGATGCTTGTGACAAACCATGCTGGAAACAATTGCTCAGGAATAAGTGGAGCTGCCTGAATGTTGAACCAGCAGCAAAAGCACATCACCTTTTTTTTTCTCCTTTTTCCACTCTTTTTCCACCCCCTAGCTTTGATTACAAAGCATTACTTTTATGAGTACTGGGACAGCAGTTACAGAATTAAGAAGGAATATTTTTGAGGAATTTTGACTGTCAAGTTGGAGTGTAGTTGGGTTTTTTTGTTGGTTGGTTTTTATTTGGTTTATTTTTCCTAAAAGAAACCTGTTTTTTTAAAAGGTAAAAATAATGCTCTGATTTTTAAAGGGAAAAGAAATGCTCTGAACAGCTACAGCAGTCCCTCATATCCTAGCTTGCCAGCTGGTGGCCAGTTAAAGTTTTGCATCTCAAGTGGCACTGAATTTGTGTTTATATCCAGACAACAGGCTCGACACAAGTCAGACCATTTTCAGTTAGATGTGTAGTTAAACTGGACAGGGCTCATGACAGAAATAAATTAAAACTCTTTGGCAGCTACAAAATCCACACAGGAGTGCAGGAAGCAAAATGATTGCTCATTTTATCTAATTATGAGAGAAAATATTTGAGTAAACCCCCAAATTACCTTGGCCCTTTTGTAGCCTAATGAATCACATTCTAAGATCAAAGCAGCACTATCAAAATAAAATAAAAATTAAAAAAAAAAAAAAGTTTCCAAAATGCCTTTTTTGAATTATGGAGGACAGATTTTAAGACAGCACATGAATGAAAAAGTATTTATTAATTTCTTTTTAAAGCAAGGTTTGAGAGAAAATGAAGAGAAACAGAGTGTAGCCAACACAGGTTTCTGATGAAGTTGTGCTCTAGTAAATATGTTGCTCTTACATTTCTGGTTAAAATGAGTTTTTAGGCTTGGTCCCTAAAGCTTCAAGAGCATTTTATATGTATTTGGCTTTCAAGTCACTCAGACCAAACTTTGTAAATTTCAAATGCTATGGGGTTGGTTTTTTTTGTACTTCTAAGTATGGAAGAGTCTCCTCAAGCACACAGCCATTGGTAGGAAGCTGATCTGAGCCTATGCTGTCATGGAGAAATAACAAGATCACTCCACGGACATTCACACAAAAATATTGACCTCAGCCATATTTCAAAACATAATCTGCAAACATTAAAAAATCCAAGTCTTACACAGATCCTTTTCTTTAAAATGCAGGTCATCTCTTTTCCTTGGGACTGATGGGGTTTGAAAAGGAAAAACAACCAAAAACCATAAAGTCTTGGAAAAAAAGCAGGGTGGGAGCTGCTGCCCCCAGTCCTGCTTCAGGGAGCTCCTCTACCCATGGTGCTCTAACCTAAGCAGCTGGGAGCCCCAACCAACCAATTCTTTGGCACAGAAACTAATGACAAGAATAAAGCCAACTATTTTTCCTCACCTGAGCCAGTGACTGACTCGTGTAACAAGCACTGCTCCCTATCAACCAAGCCCAGCTGGGACAAGCACCCCAAAACATGTGAGAACAAACCCACTTAGTGTACACAGAGCTCAGACAGTGCAAGGTTTCTGTACATAGGTGACCACAGGAGGCTGGCTACCTGTTCAAGTTGTTCTTCACTCACCAACCAGTCTGCACTGCATCCAGACTCCTTGGTTGCTCCCCCATCAGCAACTGCTGCTTTAAGCACCTTAAGCAGGCAGAATGTGGCATCAAGAGCTTACAGCACCTGTATGTAAAGTCTCTCCTGGAATTTAAAAGGCAGGGCTTTGCTTTGGGTTTGTACTCTGAGACTGCACCTTTGGTTCACTACCATGCCAGAAGGATTAGTTCAGTCACTTGGCAGGGACTGTGAGAGGAGCAGAGGGGCTCTGCTCAGTGGGCACCAGGGGGGCTCTGGAAGGGGGTTTAGCAGCAGAGCAAACCCAGGGCTAACGCCCATGGTGAGCACTGCTGCCTCTCCACTTCTCCACACAATCCTAACCCTCACCCCCTCCAGCTGGGTGTAGGACTGTGCCCTCTGCATTGATATGCAAGGCAACTGTCAAAGATTCCAGGTGAATAGCTTCAGAGCAATAAAGTGTGGCATTTAATGAAAAGTTTTACATGGCAAGACAAGCTGATAGAAAAAAAAAAATCAAGCCACTCTTTCCCAGGATAAAGACTATTTTATCTTACTGAAGGTAGGTCACATCCAGTGATGAGAGCAATCCAAGCAAAGTTTTTGGTACCACACAATCTGAGTCACACATCATCCCACCTGAGAGCCACCAGTGAGGAGTCCTGACAGCTCCCACCAGCACCTCCCCTCTCTGGGTTCCTCAGCCAGCTGGATACCTGCCATTTCAGTCAGCAGCACAGAGATTGCTCCAGTCCTGGGCACTGCAAGGGGCACCTCTCCTGAGGCTCATTCCAGTGTAGAAGAGGGAGAGGTGGGATGAGGAGGCAGAAGAGCACAGAGGGAGCCCATGCCACCAAGAGAGCACAAGCACCCAGTGTAGCTGTAAGATCACAATCTCACTTCCCTTTCAGAAAGTGCCTTGTTTATTCAGTTTTTAATGGTATGGCATAAGGACTCATGTATTTTATAGATAGATACCAAATTGGTATTATCAAAATAAACCATCTGTTTTATAAACCCACTATTTACAAAAAAACGGTTTCTGAAGTTTTTTTGCTTTGCCTTTTTTTTAACAAAAATTAAACTATACACCAATCTAAGTTACAGAAACAAAAATACCCTTTATAAGATCACATGTATAAAACAAGAAATGAAATGTGATTTTATTTAAGGCAATACTGGGCTACTTCACAAATCACCACCTCAAATATATACACTGCTCCACACTACTAATTTTCTATCACATTCACAACGGATTCTTTAATACCAAATATTGTTTTAAATCTCCAATGTAGCAAACTATTTTTATTCACATTTCCATTTTTTTAATTATGGAATCATAAATGCTTTGTATCCAATTAAAAGCAATGAAAAATGTAGCTATAAGAAAACTATTGTATTTATGAGTTAACTACATATGAATATCATCCATTGATACTGGATGTTAGAATTTACAAAAATGAGCACGTGTCAGTACGTTTAACCTATGAAATGTGAACTTATCCAGCTCCTCTCCTGTAAATAAATGCTTTATGCAAAGTAAACTGGATATGGCAGACTCAGCTAGTTGTAGTTCAAAAGTTCTTAATTTAAAATGACTAAAGGACAGTTTTAAAAACTTGCTCACTTAGTTACAAATTAAAATTCCGAATATAAATGTGTCATTTAATAGTTTAGACTTACAGACTGCTGGTGGCAGCAAATGATTTACAATAATAAATATATACAAAAAAAAAATGTATCTACAAATAAAGAGTACTGTTATACATGAGCAGTGACCTGGTGGAAGATACCAATCACAGACAACTCACAAAGATTTAGTTCATGGAAAGGACAATCTGATAGAAAGTTGAGGTTTTGATCAAGTATTTACAAAACTGAATCAATTACTCTGTTCTTCAAGTCCCATAGGGATAAGAAACAAATAAAGACATTTACATGACTCATGTCATGTTTTTTGCTAGATTAAATCACTTCAAAATAAAAAGAGCTCCACAGTCACTAGCATGCTTAATGGCTTCCCAGTCAAAATACTTTTTATTGAGGGTCATTAAAGGTTAAACACACGAGGTTTCCAGCATTTCACTCCCCTTCCACGGTACTGGCAACGATCACTTTGGCAGCTGCCACCTCTGGATCATCCTTCCACGCTCCTTCGGGCTTCCTCAGGTTGATGACAGGTCTCATTTCCTGCAGCTGCTTCAACATAGGCTGGGAGCAGTCTTTGAAAGCCTTGTCTAAAACGATCTTGACAGCATCAGCGCCGCGGAGCTGCGAGGGGTTGGCAAAGGGCACGAGGGTTTCGCTTTCAGAGCACGACCAGGTGACGCCGGGAGCTGCCGGCGAGTTCTTCTCGCTGGCTTTTCGGGAGTTGGAATGGGATCCTTTCTTGGGCCCACTGCCGTGGTGGTCTCTTTCAGTGCTTTTCTTCTGCTTCACAGCAGACTCTTCCAGGAACTTGAGGAACGACACCTCAAAACCCATGGGTTTAAATGAGCTCCAGTCAAAAGCAGCAGGTGGCTCCTCAGCCGTCTGGATGGCAACGGCAGTCTCCTCCTCCCTGTGCACGGGACTCGTGGCAACAGGCAGGGCTTCCTCTGTTTTTTCTACTCTCCTCCTCTTATTCTGAGACAGGTTTTTTTCTTTGCTCGCTTTTTTTAAGTTGTTTGGTTTTTGCTTTTCTGCAGTGCTGGAGCTGGTCTCCTGCAAGTCACTGTTTACACTGGAAGAGATTTTCGCTTGATTTTCAGCACTTGAACAGTCCTCGTTAATCAGTTTAGTAATGAACAGCTCTGTCAGTTCATCCACTTCATCCTTCTCACCTTTTTCCGTTTCCTTTTGGGGTAACGTGGATGTGCTCGAATCATTATTGCTCACTGTCAAACTCGGCTCGGGCTCTTTCACATCACTTTTTTTATCAGCCTCCTGTTGCTCACAAGGGGTCTCCTTTACTTGCGAGACAGAGAGCGTTTTGGATACAATCAGGAGATCTCTATGTTGGGAAATAAATGCTTTGGACAGCTTGTGACATTTATAGTGCCTTATGACGTTGCTTTCGCTCGTAACTACAGACGAGCATCCCTTTATCATACATGGAAACTGAGTTATGAACCTGCTGGTGCACTCAGACAAGGCATCGTTTCTAGCCTTTATTGAATACACGTGCTTGCCACGTTTCAGTGTGTAAGCCTTATTCTCTTGAACTTGCATTGCTTTTGAGTTTTTGTTTTCCAAGGTGACATTTTTCTTTTGCTTTTTCGCTGGCAGGCTGTTACCTTCTTTTCCTGATCTGTTTTTCGGTGCTCTCTGTTTGGACTTGGGGGGTTTGTCCTGATTTGCTTTACTTGAAATGTTTTCCTGACCTGGTGTCAGTCTCCTGGGTCTTATTAGATGATCTTTATGCTTGTCATTATGTTTGTTAAAAATATGCCTCAAAAGGTTAGACCTAGTAGCATAGATACGGTCACAGCCTTCACAGTCACACTTAAACACACCATCATCTTCTACCTTGTTTGGCCTTATCTTAACCCCGTGCTCTGCCTCGAGATGTACAATGTAGTTAAGATAAGCTGTAAACGAAGACTTACACTGAGACTGATCACAGAAAAACCTTCCTGCCTCTGGAGATGACTTCATGTTTCCAATCTGCTCTGGGGTCATATCGTGAAGCTTCACATAATGTTGGATCAAACTGGTAACTTCCTGGAAGATGCGGGAGCAGTCGCTCACCTCACACCTCAGCTCTCTGACAGCAGGTTTGGTTTCCACCTCCTCACGTTCCTCTTTGCCCGGCTCGTTCTCCTCCTCCACCTCAGCAGAGAAGGCAGGGAGGTCTGATTTGTGCACAGCCTGGTAGTGAAGGATGAGGTTTTGCTGTATTGTAAAAGCTGCAAAGCAGCCCTGGTGGACACAGCGGTAGGGCCTGTAAGGGCTGTATCTAGGGGGAAACTCCAGGGAGTTGGGCACAGGCTTCCGACGTTTCCTATCCTCTTTTTCCTTCCTGTACCTCCTCGGCTTGCGCGCCTTGGGTTGTGCCTGCGTGCTGCCAAAAGGGGCTGCATGATGCTGCTCTGCTGGAACAGAAACCACCTGTGGAGGCTTCTCCAGTCTTTCAGGAATACTGTTTTCAGGTAGAAGCTTTTCCAAGACTTTTACAGGCTCCACGACTTCATTAACCTGAGCTTCTTTGATCGACGGAGCTGTAGTTTTGTTTTCTATTATTAGTGTCTGCACAGTTTTGATCTCAACAGGTTGTGGGGCTGTGTTTACAGTTTCATGTTGAGATCTCCTGCCGTAAGGCCTTTTAATTTTTAATTTTACCATCTCCTCTGTGGTAAAATGATGTACGAGCTGGCAGTGTGCCCGGAGATTAGAGTTTCTCGTGAATGTTTTTGGGCAGGTAGGGACAACACATTTGAAGGGGGCATACTTCAGCTGATGTTTCTTGATCTCCAGTATCATTTCTGCAGAGTACTGGTGAACCTTGCCATAGTGTTTGAACAACGCATCTTTTGTCATAGCACTGTAACTGCAGCCTGGATCCTGACACACAAAAGGCTTGTTGACTTTATCACTAAACTGAATGTTGCTCGCCTCTGAAGAGATCTCGACCAGGGGTTTCTTTTCAGTTGACACGAGGGGAACTGCTGGTGCTAGTGTGTCTGCTGGAGGACACCGGGGAACGGTCTCAGAGACCTTAACAGCTGAATCATCTTCTAGCTTCAGTTTTTGCAAGCCTTCCAAAATTTCCCATATTTGATTATCATCCTTTTGAGATGTCTCAGACTGGGCAGAGCTACTCTTTGCAGCAGCAGTGATCTTCCCCAAGTGCACAGCAAAACGTGGAGAAGGGGGTAGTTTTACACCATCTGCAGAATTTCCCAAGGAATCTGGTGCCTTATTTACTTGTGAGGTCTGTCCCGCAGCAGCGACGGTATCCTGAATTTCAGTTTTCACCTCCAGTATCTGTGAGTTCATAGCAGTTTTAATTATTTCCAGCGTTTTCTCAAAGTTCTGCATAACGTTGTCTTCTGAAATCTGTTCCTGTGAATTTGCCTGCACACAAGAATTTATAGGCATCATTTGGGAATCCCCATTTTCAGTTTTTACAGTTAAAGGGGAGAGTGTTGTATGAGCCTCAAGATTTGTTTTGAAGTTCTCTTTGATGCTGGCCATGAGTAACTGATTGTCAACATTATTGAGTTTCTGCGTGAGATTTTCCACCATAACTTGAGAGCTGCAATTTGCCAGCAAGTTGGACTGGAACCCTTCTCCCTGTATTTGTATGTTTCCTTCAGTGCTTTTTGTTACAAGTCCCACCAACGTTGTATTATTTACTGCTACTTTATGTGATGGACTGGGTGCAAGCAAAGGTGTAGTTGCTTTTCTCTTCCTCTTTGAAGCACTGGTTCCCTTCTTATTTAGGTTGCTCGATGCTGGATTCCTGGGACTGCTTATAACAGAGACTCGAGAACTATTCCCCGGGAAGTTCTGTGCTGCTGAAACAGTATTAGAAAATGAGCTGGGACACAAACCATTTTCAACAGTCTTTAGCATTAAGTCCTCTGTTGCAAAACCAGGCAAACTCTTGCATTCGGGAGGAATTTTGGCATTGAGGGTCCTGTTTTGGTCTGTTAGCAGGGTGCTGGGGTTACAGACAGCCTGCAGCAGAGGGGCTGCGGGCGAGCTGGGGAGAGCAGCTGCATTCACCTGAGTTGTACCAGTGACACAAGCTGTTGTAACTACGTGTGGAAGAACTTCTGCGTTATCGAAGGTACTCGGGATGCCTGCAGTTTCCAAGGCTTGTTTTATAATTTGATTTCCTTCCTCATTCCCACCAGTATTAAAGTTAGGCACAGTGGCCCGTGGAAACATAGTCTGCAGTAAGGCTGTAGAACGATTTTCAGCTGCAAGTAACTGGAGGAAGGAGGGATCTTTAAAACGGGTCTCTGGATTGAAGGTGGACTCCTGGGGTTGAGGCAGGTTTAATGAATTTGAGGAAAGAATCATACTAGCAAGCAAAGACTGCCCATTAGCCTGCAGAGCTTCTGGAGAAATTTCTGAGCCTTCAAGAGGTTTACAGTAAGACCTCTTAGATAAGTGACCACCGAGTGATCTAGGGTTTGTGAACACTCTGAAACACCTGCTACAGATAAATTTGCCATCCCTAATGATCGCCGGCCACTTTGCCCGCTTGTTATGTTTTGGTTTCCTTTCTTTCCCATTTGGGCCTCGGCCGTGATCTTTTTGCACCTTTTCTGAAGCTGGATTTTGAGAACTAGTTTCACTACTCAACCTCAAGGGAAATATTTGGTCAATAGTCTCCTCTTTTGGGAAAGCAGAACTAGTGTTTCCTTCTAGTGGCGATGAAAAGTTATTTGTGTTATTTTCCAGTTGCGAGAAGACTGAATTTGGAGGATCCTCTGCTGAGGAAGGAAAGAGAGACATTGGACCATTTTCTGCAGGTAGAGGAAGAAAAGGATCTAAATCGTCGTCAATATTCAGAGGCATAACTGTTTTTGCCAGGTCATCCAACTGTGAAGGTAAGGTTGCATCAGACAGGTTTTCCATTTGCGAACATAAAACACTCTCGGGCTCACTTTTAATACAAGTAGACAAACCTGGATTGATGACACTTTCCACTATAGGCAACATAGGATTGGCCAGATTTTCTAGGTGGGTTGGGAAAAGCGTGTCTGAGACGTGCTGCACTTGACTGGAAGAGGCAGCATTCAAACTCTGTTTGTTCTGTGCAGTGAAAGCTGCACCGTTGGGGCCGCTCACTTGTGACAGAGTAAGATAGACAATTTTCCCCTCGTTTGGCACGTTTTGCAGGGTGGTGGATTTGGGGGGTTTCTTATTTTTCCGCTGCATTTTAAAAGCGGCGTACTGGTCGGGGTGCGCCGCCTTCATGTGCTTGCCAATGCTCTGAGAAGAGTTGTACGTTCGAGTGCAGCCCTCCACCTGGCAACTAAACTTTTGAACTGGGGCTGCTGGTGGCACAGCTGGAACTAGAGAGCTGTTTATGTTAGCCTGGGAAGGAAGAAACGTAATACTTTCTAAAGTTTTTAAAGGTAGGTTGTACAGATTAGCCGCAGCCTTAATACTGTCTTCAATTTCAAGTTTGGAAAGGGGTACACTGTTTCGATAGCCTGCCTGATTCTGCACGCTGAAGGGATTTACAATGCTCACTTGTCTTTCTAAGCTTTTTGATTCAAGGGCTTCTGGTTTTAGTGTGTCTGAGGTCACAGAAATATTTGGAATACTTTGAGTCTGACTGAGACAGTCTTCTTCCTTTCTCTCTTGAAAAACTGGAAGACAAGAGTTAACCGATGGGCGCAACTGCTGGGCTCCAGGTTTACCGGTATCTATTTTGCTGGCAGCAGCAGCTAATTTACCTCTTTTTACAAAGTTATCTCGGATCTTCTGGTTAACAGCAGACACCTTAATGCTGCTTGCTGGAATTGCCACCTCTGTCTTCACTGAGCCTGCAGGAGCCTGCTCTGAAGCAGCATCAGGCAAGGAATCACTTTGTTGCAGTACACTCGCTGAGGCGTTTACACTTTCAATCCCTACTGACTCTGCCTTGATTTGATTCCAGACAGCAATTTCTCCCTCGGTAAAGCTACTTTGGTTGTCAGCTGGAGGACGTGTAAGTTCTTCTTTAACAGTAACTCCATCAGTGTTTTCATTAGCTTTAGGAGTTTGACTAAGATCAGGCTGATTAGTCTGGCTTTCGGGCTGTTCCACTTGTTCAGGCTGCTTGTTATGTTCCTCAATGTGCTTTTCCAGTTCACTGTGGGAGTGGTACACCTTCCCACAGCCAGGGACTTTGCAGGTGTAGGTGTTATAGTGTTGTGCTTCGTGATCGTAGAGTAAATAAGCTTCGGAAAACACTCTGCCACATTTAGGAAACATACACTTTGCTCTGAAGACCTGATGCTCTCTCCTATGCGTCAGCAGCTCAGCGTAACTGTTAAAACCAGCCTTACATTTCATCTGTATGCAGATGTAAGGTTTGCTGCCACAGTGCATTTGTAAATGATCATTCAGGTGTGTGACACTTACAAAGTGTCTCCTACAGTACTGGCAAATCACTTTTTTGCTTTGCATTTCAAGGAAGCGTTTAGCTTCTTCGTTATCTTTGTGCCCCTTGGCGTGTGCTATTAGGTTTTTAAAATATTTAAAGCCTTTTTTACAAAAGGTTACAGGGCAGGTGAATTCATTGATAGGGAGTGGCTTTTGAACTGGCACTATCTCTGGTATGTAAGGTTTATCTTTGTCATCGTTTTCATCATCCGAGCCATCGTTATCGTTAAACACGATAAAGTCTGTTGAGTAGAGACTGTTCTTCTTGATGGCTCGCTGCTCCTGTTTGGATACAGAATTAGTTTTCTGATTCTCGTTGGCAGTGGCTATTTTGGGAGGTCTTCCCAGTCTTCTCAGTGGTTTCATAGCAGCCAGTCTCTCTTTGCTGGATTTTTTAACATGCAAAGTTACGTGGGGAACAAAGTTTTCTTTAGAATTAAAATTCTGGGCACAAATAGGGCAACTGTAAATTCCGTCCTTATAATGTTTTTGTGCATGCCTAACTATTCTGTGACCTAGGAATTCTTTGTCACATAACACACAATACTGCATGTAAGCTTGCCAGTTCCTGAATCTGGCTGATATGAAACCCCTCTCTCTGAGCTTTTTAATTTCTCTCTTCTTCTGCTTTTCATCATTGATACCCTTCAGAAGGCTCGTAGCCTCATCAAATGTGCCAGAAAGCCCATTCATTGAAGCTTCTTTAGTATCTGCTTGGCCATCCTCAACCTTCTCATAAACTTCACTATCGTTTAGTTCATCTATTGAGGACACAATGGATGCCTCCTCTCCCATAAGTGCCAGACACTGACGCTTGAGAGTTTTCCAGTCCCAGAATTCTGGATCAAAAGGCCACTGAGTTTTCAGCACAAGTAAGAGCTCACAGCGCAAAGAATTTGGTATTGGAAGATTCTCTTCATCATACTTCTGGTCAGGCTGATTATACAGCATTTCAACAGCATAATAGGCATCAACAGTGGGTTCAAGAAGAAATTCGCTCAGCTGACAAGCACGTTTCACCTCCAAGTCATCTGGCAGTAGGCAGGAGATAGTCTTGCAGATGGATATCTTGACATCTGTATTCTCACTGGATTCCAAGCGTAACGCTTTCACACACAGCTCAATGCAGGTTGCAAGTCCAGCACCATCAATCTGTAAAACAAGACTGATTTTAGCAAGTCAGCTTATCACAGCCCTTTCTAGACTTGTAAATAAAAGATACCATGATTCAACACTAAGGGTCAGACAAAAATGCACCTGGAGTTTGTAATAATCCTTTTCACCCTTTGAAGCACAGTGGCTCGTCTTTGGATGGTATTCATTAAGCTTCATAATTTGTCTTAATGCAACTAAAAAAAAATGTGAAAGTTTCCATACAACTAAAAGAAAAACTGATTTTAAGTTCTGTCTAGTTTGAGGACTTCAGGACTGTATGCTAGATGTGTTCCATTTTATATCAGGGCAATACTGAGCCTTTACCATGAAATAAAGCCTGTCAGTTGTGTCAGTTACTTGAGATGAGCTGCTATGGAGCATTAACTTAACACTGGGTAGAATTCAAATGGTAAAAAGCACTACAGCTACAGCAGAAAAGCCATGTGACCTTCAAAAAGATCTACAATTTGGAAATGAAATGAAGGTGTAAAGGTTTATTTTTACTTTTAAAGATGATACCACTTCAAAGTCAACCGACCTCAACTGAACACATGGCTTCATTCCAACTGAAAGTAGTTAAGTATAATTAAATGTTTCATCATTTAAATGTTACAAAGGACACGTGGTCTTTTCTCATTCATACCCTCAGGTAATATAAATTACATTTATGTCCACTTTACAGTGCCCTTGCACTGCCAAGTATGCACAGGGAGGCTGTGGTATTCAGGAGAATAATGCACCAGTCTGCTACCCACATAGTCTCCAATTTCTGGCTTCAGTGAAATGAGCCATAGCTCACTAGAGAAAAAAAATCAATGTATCACAGAGCAGACAGAGCTTCCCCCCACCTTTTTTTGTTTGGTTTTTTTTCCCCCAAAGGAACAAAACAGTTTTCATGATTCAAAATGAATCAACTTTTAGTTTGAGTGAAGAAGTTGCTACAACCTTTACTAAAACCAGGGAGTGTTGCTGATGCTACATAAAGGGACAGGATGTCTAAGCATCTTTCATGTATTTTCCTCATTACACTTCCATTAAAAGTACCAAAAATATTCTTTCAGGAGTATCCTTACCTCGGAATTAATTACTTTAATCAGGAAGAAAATGTGATAAACAGTCTTAGTTAACACAGAAAGTTGACGACATCTCTCTAGATACACTTGAACAGAAGGCTCTACCCTTTGCTGCAGTTTACTCCAGAAAAGAGTCAGTTCCCTAGAACAAGAGAACAGTATTTCAGGGCCAGCAATGGAACCACTAATCTGATCACAAGAAATGCAAGGTTGAGAACAGTTTCTATTTTGTCTTTGGGGAAATGAATAAACTTGAATTTATTTACACTTTATCTTACAGAGAAAAGCTTTTATTAATTCAAAATTATTCCAACTCCTCAATTCCAGGAGGACAGATGGGACCAAAAGCAGCATTATCACAATTTATGCTACATCATTTACAGACTCATGGTGTGGCCTTGAAAAAAGCCCTGCAAAGTAGTTTACTCTTCACTCCACAGACTGGGATTTTACACTTCTGAATTCTTAGTAATTACTAACATCTATAGGAGGATGGCTTTTCTTCAGCTGCTCTGCTTTAAGAGCTGAATCTAACTGTGATTTAGTGAGAAATTAGCCCCCAGTGCCCAGCAGTATTACTGTATCTACATTAACTCCTTAGTTTCATTCCTCCTTAGGTG
This sequence comes from Corythornis vintsioides, assembly GCA_025447755.1. NCBI lineage: Eukaryota > Metazoa > Chordata > Aves > Coraciiformes > Alcedinidae > Corythornis > Corythornis vintsioides. Next base: position 7,129 of record JAOEGS010019799.1, on the reverse strand, counting down.
CAAATAGCCAAGAGTATTTTATTTAGTACCTTGTGGAATGGTGTAACCCCCAAAACTTTAGCAGAATCTGTTAAAGCAAAATTCTGCATTAGCAGATGTTCTCCCAGTGTTGCACATAAAAAGGAGGTGCACATGCAAAGAAATTCTTCAGGAGTTGTACAGTTTTGAAAGTACATCCAAGCTGTTAGCAGTTGGAAATTCACACCCTAACAGCTCCAATAGCTGCTAACAAAGACAAGTTATTTGTTTCCCACATAAATGAAAAACAAGCCCTAAACATTAAGTATCTTCAGCCATCTTATTATTTTGGTCATGGTAGTAAAGAGCTCCTTTTCTAGAAGGCTGTTAGAGAAAGAAATATTGTGTTATGAAGTAAGGATAGATGAGAACATTACTTATACATTAAATGCTGACTAGCTGCATGCAGATACTAAATTCATTATTTCTACAGTATAAGATTATTGTCCAGAAAAATTATCAATCAGCTACTGGTATTTCTAAATGTCTCCTCATACAAGCCTTCAAATCCCCATCATGCAAGCTAATTTCCTTCTCTTTTTTTAGCATTCCAAGAGCCTTATCTCCTTCCTGATTGCTTTTACAAGTAAAAGAAAGTTACCTTATAGCTTATTATCAGCCCTATCTTCCCCAAACTAGTTTGTGTTCCACCAGAGAGAAAACAAACTCACCAGGCACAGTACATCTCTCCTTGCTGCAGCTGGCGAGATAAAAATGCTGCACATAAAATTAAAGCAGTTTTTTCATCTCCATCAGATTCTAGGTTACAGATCATTTCTAGAGCATCTTTGCAATCTACTTCTGCAATCTAGAAGGGATGAAAGAAAACAAGAGCAAGACTAAGACAGTGGTTTCATTTTCAGGCATACCATCATATGGTCCTTTGCAAAAAGACAGTAATTTAGAATTTGGTATTTATCAGAGATAAGCCTGAAAGCAAATGAATGCATTTCTAGTGGCAAAACTAATTATGTTATCAGAAAAACTGTTTTATTAAAGTGGATATAACTTGTTTCTCAGACAAGACTTATCTGGATCTACTGTCCTAGTCACTGAATTTTAATGTGCAACATTAATTACTCTTATATATTACACACATAGAATTATAATAAGCAAATCTATAAACTTTACATTGCAGTCTAACACAAAAAGTTTATTAACTGAAATTCTAACAGTCTCCTAGTCACTGATGTTACTACTGCCTTAATACAATCTCTGAACAGCAAGTAGCACCTAAAGGGCTCCATTCTATGTGCTAGATACTACATTAAAAGCTATAGTTAAAATAGTAAGAGTGGGAGAAACAAGCTTCATTTTACTAACAAGATGAGGCAATTTTAAAATACTTCAAGAAAAATCAAATTTGTGGCAGAAGCAGAAAATGCCTCCTAGAGATCTCATATTACACTTCCAGAAGTGTTTTAATCTAGTCATTACTAGGTCAGGTTAAAAGTGACTTAAATGAAAAAAAAAACCAAAAAAACAAAATACCAACAATATTTTAGATTGTATTTTGAAAGAAAAACCTCTTCAGAAAAACAACCTATGATTAGGGATTTTATTATCATTAAAGAAATAAGTCTACAAAGAGTTCTTCATTTATTACTTACTTCTTCCATTAGCTTTTCATTTGGTGATCCTGAACAAAGACAGACCAGGTAGGTTTGCTTGAAATTGCCTTTTGGACTGATTTCTGGATGGTCAGAGCACAGTTTTGCCAGGGCAGTAGCTTGCATTAATTGCTTTGTTTTCATTAGGTGCTTAATCCGCATATCCAGCAGGACAGGGCCTTCCAACACTAAAAATTCATTCACTTGAGAGAGAAAAAAACACAAACAAAAAGCCAAAATATTACATACATGTTTTACAGCAGGCTACAGAGTTAACAGATGGCATTTATTCATGGTTAACCCCTAAAACTTACACAAATCAAAAAAGCTATAAAAGGTGTGAAGCAAGATAAGAAAAAGCACCTTGGAGAAGTGTACTTGTTTATTATTATTATTATTAGTTCAAACTCTACTGACTACTCTCTACCCAACTCTAGCTTCTTCAGTGGAAGGTGTAAAAATCCTAACAAAAAAGTTAATGTTTCTACTCTTACATAGAATTCTCAGGTTTTCAAGATCAAAACTGCTTTAGTTTTGAAACATGAATTAGTTCTACCTCCCAAAATATCTCCTCTGTTATTAAAAGCAGATAGACACAGAGGAAATAAGTTTGGTTTAATCCTTTTGACATCAACCCCTCTCTGTGGCAACTGCTTCTATAAGCTAGTCACACACTGCATGAAAAATCATTTTCTTTTTCAATTATCCACATTTTAATTTAATGACACATTCGCTTTCCTTTTAAAAGCAACAGAATATTCTACTGCTTTTTGTTTCCATTCTTTTATGGGAAACAGCAGATTCAGGATATTCATTCAGTTTGGGGGAAATTTTGATCTTTTCTAAAAAAAAAAAAAAAAAAGATTTTTTCCAGCCTTTGAGGATTTTCATCACCCCTTCCTGAAACCTTCTGGGCATTTGCAGTGCTCACTTTGACACATCTTGGTAGAAAGATTCATTATATTCCTTTTTAATTTACTTGCCTTGAATTTCACTCCAATCATGTTGCCCACTGCCTAATTTATACATTCTGGACTTTCAAAGTCCTGCTTGGTCTTGATGAAAGAAGCAATTTCAGCACCTGAAAAATGTTTACCTCTCTAATATATGGAGTGTCATATACTGAACATGAGGTTTACTGAAAGAAAAAAAGATGATCACATTTTATTCTTTGCTTCCTCACATCCTAGTTAGGTTTTAATTCATGCCTGTCTTTCATTTTAGCTCATCATTTCTCCTTTTTCTAGCTACTTATACAGGATATTACTAAAAGCCCATCTTGCTATTGAAATTAGGTCAACCTTTCTCTTCTCATTTTAGTGCATAGAATTTTAGAGCAGAAAGTATTGCCTTTTGCAGAAATCAGCCCTGTTAGACCCCATCATTATCTTTCAAGGCATTTGCAGATTTATGGTTGAATTACCATTTCAACCAACTTCATTATTTGTTCAGGATCCTTATGCACTGCTACAAATGATCAGCCATGGCTCACTGATGTGTAAGAATATTCAAACACAAGGTCTTTCTTCCTCTCCATGCTGATAAAGGTATTACCAGGTTTTTATTCACTTAAGAACAAAAAAAACGAGTGCACTAACAGACTATTGGCAGATGAGAAATATATTTGTGTTGATTAGCAGACATTTGCCTCTGAAGTAGCAGAATGTTCCTTAAATGTCATTACAAATGCCTTATAAAAACCATTCATAGCCTTCTCAACCCACAGGTGACCCAGTGATTAATCACATTCAATAGTTTTTGCCCTGCTCTTCCTCCCACCAGGTACCTGTAATCCTTTTACCCACAGTATTTACTTCCAGCTAGCCTGCCTACAATAACACTGGAACATTTTACCTTTATTCTGTAACAAGATACAGGAAAACCTTAGACTCTAAGCTATTTTGGTAACCCAAGATGTTTCACTCCAATATATTATTTTAATTGCTGCATTTAATATTTTAGAGACTGTGTTCCATCTGCTAGTCCTCAATAATCCCTTTAGTGTTTACTGCTTCAGCCAGCCTACCCTGCATAAGCATCAGAAGATTTTCTGTTATTTTCTCAACAAGATATAGGAAGACCTCAGGGTTAAAGCTACATATGAGCTCTTAAGCCTTTATTCTAATCCAAGTCACTACAGTTAACATTTGAAAGCTTGTTCCAAGCACAAGTTTTAATTATATTTATTTATATAAATATATTATATTGAATATATTTATATTAACAGGAAATTATATATTAAAATATACATATAACAATTTGAATCTCATAGCTGTAGTCTCAGGTACTGAGTGACTTCTGGCAACAGATGTGCTCATGACAGAGTAGTTCCAGAGTGGCTGTTTAAACTCTAACCTGCCTGTGACAGGCTAGAGACAAATACAGGCAACAATAGCTTAAGAGGAGAATAGTAGGAAAAAAATTACCTCCAGTCTCAACTAGTTGTTTCATCTCCAACAGATGTTTACATTTACATACAAGACAGACAGCCCTCTGAACAATGGAGTTTGATATTACTGAAATATCCTTCTAATTAGCAAAATAGCCTTCAAATTAGCAAGGTAATGACACAAAAGAGTAAGCAAGATATTCTAAAATGTCTAGTAAAACAGTGCTCATGGGCATTCTGAGAGCTGCATACCAAAAATTCTATTTTAACTTCTAAATTAAAAAGTTCTATTATTAAAAGAAGCAGCAAAGTGCAAATCTTATGGAAAATTAAGCATGATTTAAGAAAAAATATTTTAAACCCATCCCATTATGCATTTATTGAACCTGAGAGAGCTGTGATAATACAAATAAAGGAGATCCTATTCATTTTCTAAAGGCATTAGAAAAAGTCCCTCTAAGCTTCTAAGGTATCGACCTATCTTGGTAGTAAAAAGATCCTTGAACAAATAAATTATCAGTTGAAAGAAAAAAAAAAGAAAAAAAAAGTAGGTTCCTTGAGGATCTGTATCAGGACCTCTGCAGTCCAGCACTTCTATAAATATTTGAAAAAGGACTGGAGAACAAGATAACAAAACATGCTGATAAAAGCAGGGTAGTCAAAACATGGCACCAGGAAAAGACTGGACTCTATAACATGGTGTAACAGACAAAACTGATGTTGATAAAATGTTCACAAAAACCCCAAAGTGTTTTTCATGGGAGTAAAACAATTCAATCCTAACTTTACAAACAGAAAGGCTGTCAGGGGAATATCCCACACTGAAATAGGTAGTGCTCCTCAAGAACAAAAGCAGGACTAAACCAGTCAGTTTCAAGAAAACTCTGTTCAATGCTCAGTGAGGAAGCAAGTCCAGTGTTAGGAAATATCATCTAAAATATCACTGTAAGCCTCTGCTGATCATCTGCCCCATGGAACTGCTGTTAGCCACTCTCAGGACACTACTCCAGATGAATCCTCAATGAATCTTTGCATCTCCTAACTGAGTGAATGCCATTCTCAGAAAAAAGTATTTTTTACATCAAATAATTGTTGTATACCAGTACTGAACTTACCCCATTGGAGAGCATCTTATTGTATCTCCCTTGACATGGCTTATAAAGAAAATGGCAAGAGATCTCCAGGTATGATTACATCTTGTGTAAAATCTCAACATTAAATTCTTTGTATATTCCTAGGAGTAATTCAGACAATGCTACAAGTGGATTTTATATAGCTTAAAAATGATCATTAAAAACTATTCAAGCCTTCCATATATCATGATCATATTTCAATGAGGTCTATTTTATCCCAATCAGTTTTAAGCTTTACCTTTAACTGGATCCAGCTGTTCCTGGGAAAGAATACCACACAAAACTGGGTTCTTCCATGCTCCCTTCTCTTGTGTCAGTGTAGTCAGAATGTGCAGCTCCCGACTGCCATTCTCCAGCAAGTTTTTATGGGCCACCTGAAGAATACATAAAACAAAGTACTGTTAAAAATGTGTTAAGGATTTGTGTTCTTTCAAGTCCTTAGGTAAAAAAAACCAAACAAAACCAATGAAAAAAAAAAAAAAACCAACACAAAACCTCCCAAACAAAGCAAAAACCTTACCAGAGTTAAATATTTACCAGAACAATCTTAATAGTCAGTCTATATGGCTTTTATTTAAGCTGTAAGACACCACTGCATTGTTCCATGCAAATCTGATGTCAGGTTGGAGCATTAAAAAGTCAATTAAAATAGTTTCTATGCATTTAGATACTAGAATAAATTCTGGAAGCAGATGAATAATTTGAAGCAAGGTAATTAACTGGGGGAAAAAAAAAAAAAGACTCATCTTTCATTTTTCTACCTGCTCTGAAGGCTGTGGAACCTCCAAGCAAAGCACAACTCTTCAGAGTTCATTCACCTCAGGAAATTGCTAGTCTAAACTCACTCAAAATCAGCCTTGCATCTTCCTCTGTTATTTAGGCTGAGAATCCCAATGTAACTGCATGTGGTCTTTACCACTATTATTAGTTCTTTCTCTTTAACCCCCACTAATTTTTCTTTTTTTAACTGTAGGCAGGACCACCCACTACATAATTCTGATAAATACTGAGGAATGGATCTTGTTTGAACACTTTAAAGCAGAGCTCTAATCATCCTTTATCAGATAGTGCCCTGTGGAAGTTCTAACAATACTGCAGTATTGATACTTAATTCAAAATAAGTTTCAAATATACAACCATTACAATTAAAGAATAACATGATACTAATTTCTAATACTTGCTAGTAGACAAATATAGTTTCAAAAATGAGCTTTCTTCCAAGTATCTGACTTTTTTTTCTCCACAGCTTCTACCTGAATTATGACAGAGAAATGATATGACTGACAGCTATTACTACAGAGTACAGAAGATTTATTTCCAGCTGACAACCTTGATCTTTATCAGCTACCAGGAAACAAGTGTTCAGACATGCTATATACTTAATATCCAGAGGTTTCCAAACCATTCTTAAAAGCTATTCAATCTTCATTTTGTGAATCAAACTCACCTGTACAAAAGCTTGAAATTCTTCCCATTTATTTTCAGGTAAATCAAGAGGCAGACACAGCAGAAGTTCAATACAGCTTCTAGAAGTCAAACAGAATATTATTTGTTACAACTTTGGGCTTTTAAAATGTGTAGTCAACAACTCTTTATTCTACTATCCAAGCAGTTATTTGGCACTCCAAAGTCACAAAGCAGTTTGCTTTCTTTGAATGTGTAAAGAAAAGAAGGTCAAGGACACTCCTGAAGAAGCTGGAGGAGCAAGCTCTTTAAAAGACACTGATTTAAAAAAAAAATGGATTTATCATAGAAGTACAACCCTGTAACAGCCTAGGTAAATTGATGCACTTTCAGATTGCATGCAGATCAATAGCAGCAAAGTGTTCCAAGCCAAGGATGTTGTCTTGTCCTAGATCAGGTGTCCTTCTAAAGACTGCCCTATATCCACCAATCACAGATTCACAGAGTGTCAGGGGTTGGAAGGGACCTAGAAGATCATCTAGTGCAACCCCCCTGCCAGAGCAGGGGCACCTAGA
>JAOEGS010019797.1:15000-26641 GCA_025447755.1 Corythornis vintsioides | reverse complement strand
AAATATATATATATCTGTGGGGTGGGAAGCATTTGTGTGGGGTGAAAGAGTGCAGAGTGGTTTCAACAACAATCCAGCCATGCCTAGGTCTAGGATTTTTGAAGGTGTTTTATCTGGTAGAAATGAACACAGCATTTACAAATTGAAAATAACTCTGTAAACTCAGATAAGATTGTCTTGGTAATATTTTACCAAGGAAGCAGCTCAGCACTGCTTACTTTCAATTAGCCATCTACATCATTGCCCAGACAAAAAACAATCCCTGCAGCCTTGCAATAAAAAATAATAATAATAAAAAAAGTTTGATGAGTTCCTAAGAGTTTTGATTCGTGCTGCTGAATATGGAAGATCTGTAATCTCCTCCTTGGAGTCTATAGTCTAATGTAACTGCTTGAAAATACTTTCCTTCTGCTGCTGGCAAAGTTTTTTTTTTTCCTAAAATGAATGGTGATTCATTATAGATAACCCTTCCCTATTAATTTTGGTTTGACTTTAACTTCAGAATAAGAATATAAGCAGTAAAGCAGCTTCTCCCCAGACAGTAACTCTGCTGTTATTTTTGGACCATATTCTATGTAGTTGTGTTGAGAAAAGCCTAAATTTAGAAGGAAAAAAACCCAGTTGATTGTCATCAAAAGTTTTTGCTGTAAGATAGAAAGTCATGATTTTATTACTTGTCTGTGATGAATAATAAATAAACAAGATCCTTGGAGCCAGTATTTAACTTCACTGGCTTCTGCCTGTATAACCCTCAAAAGGCTCTTGGAGGGCTGATTGGTCAAACTGGAGTTTAATTGGTGTACACACATCACCCACAGGTAATGCTGGTGGATTTGAGGAGACCAAGTCCAATGGCATAGGAGCCCTTGCTGTGACTGTGTCTTTGTGATGCTCTGATGCTGCTTGAGAATGAGAATTCTGATCATTTCAATATGAAGAGAGAGTGAAGAGATTGAGGAGTAGACACAGGTGTTGTAAATGACTATGTGTAGAATCTTTTTCAGCAGCTAAATCTGGTTCATGACTTGTAATTCAGTCTCCTTTCCTTTTCTCTGCCTCTATTTTGACTAAAGATCAGTTTATTTTTGCCCAGTTCTTCCATTTCAGGTGTGGCCTTTTTCTCATTTCTGTTGAGAAACGCTGAACCTAATCTTTCTAGATTAATGTTGGCTTGAAACTGTCACCTACTGTGGCTTTTAAAATTTGTTTTGTTCTGTGGTTTTTTTTAGACAAGGGGGATGTCTAAACTACCTGATATGTCTGAATTACTAGCCAAGATCCACCAGTTTCACCAACAAGGAGGAATTTTCTTTCAAAGAAATATTAAAATTAAAAATTAAGTATATGCTCTTAGACATTATTTATAAGTCAGTATATAGAAAGGCTTTTTGATATCTGGATGCTATCAAATACACCTGAATGATTTTACTTGCCCTCATAAAAGGATGAATGGTGCATGCACCTCCTTGATAGCTGTTAGCTGTAGGCAGGAAAGAGGTTTTTCACTCCCTATCATTCTCTTCATTTAATAGTGATTTACTACTAGCTAAGCATTTTAAAGCTGGTGCAGAGTCCCACTGAAGTCAAGGGGCTTGATGTACACAAAGATTCCTCTATGCTGAAAAGTCAGCTTGATGTTTCACTGTCTTGTTGAAGAAAGAACTAATTATTGAAGCATAATTTGCTGAGTAATTTGAGAACAAACGTGTGCCTGCTTTGCTGTGTTTAAAGGCAACGTTTCTTTCAGTGCTATTTTATTTTTACAGTAATGAATTACTTAGCCCTAAACAAAAAAGAATTGTACATAAATCTTCAAATATGACTGAAAAGACCAAGTCCAAAAAGCCAAAAATTCTACTGCATCTGTGGGTTCCTTAGATTTTGTTGCCTGCCTTCACTGAAGCTCCCTCTACAGCTACAGGTCAAACCATTGCTCAGCTTATGTTAGTTTCTCTTCCTTCATAGAAGCTGGAAATATCTAAAATATTGCTGTGTGTGCTACCTACAGTGCACTTAGCAAAGTTTTCCTCTCTGGCACTTGCCATTTTCAGCCACAGTCTCTGATTTTAACCAGAATCAGTAAAGGGTCAGCCATGTGATGCAGGCATCTGCATCTAACATATGAGCTGCTGTTTGCTCACTGTGTTGCTTGCACAGTGCAGGGAGCATTTTGTGCAAGCAGAGACAGGGGGAGCACCTATAAAAAAAAGCAGTAACAAATTATTTTATGAAGAATTTTTTTGTAAGTCTCATGTAAAATAGTCCACGTGCTGCTATAAATATTACACTACAGGTATCTGGAAAAAAAAAACCAACCAAACTGTTCACTTGTAGGATACAGAGAGCTAAGTCCTGAAGAAAAGTTGATTAAAAAGTGGGAGGAACTAGGAGTGATGGGTGATCCAAGCTCCTGAAGTGAAATAGAAGTGGAATATTCTACTTACATCATAAACTGAGCTGTAGAACAACCACCCATCTGGGATCTTTCCTGTACCTGAGCATCTCAAAATCCCACGTGTGCCTATCTGTGGACATATATGTGTATATATGGACAGCTTTGTACCAACTCTGCATTGTTACACTTGACTTACTTTTTTTTTTTTAATTATGTAAAAAAAATCACATTAAGCCGAATCTAATTACTGCAATGTATATTAGAAGCAGGGCACCATCAAAATTTTATTTAAATTAATCAGGTTTTGATTTAAGATATTAAATTCAAATTAATCATGTAAAAATGGAAATGATCCTTGACATGCTTCCAGCTGTGACTTCAGTCTGTTTTCTCGTGTGAGTCACTTTGGGGATGTCTTGGGGGGAACATTACGAAAATTCACGCCGGTGCTATTTCAATTAGAGTTATTTAGCAGGACAGATGTAAAGAATACAGGATAATTAAGAAGGAGCTGATGACATGACTACAGATTTTCAGGATCAAAAAAAAAAAAACCAACCCAAAAACCTGTTAGTGAAAATTGACTCCTGGTCATGTAGTCCAAGTTCAATGGGGTTAAGCACTCATTAATGATGGAATGAGGTCTTTAGATAGGCCACTGGACTCCTTCTCTGGAGCAATCTGCAGCATTCTGCCCTGGAAATAACTTTGAAGCTTCTTAGCAAGCTGATGATACCTAATAATCTAATTTTCAAAATCTTAAAATAATTTTCCTCCCTGTGGTGCCTAATCTTTTCTGGCCAGCTAACTTCAAAGGCCTGCAGAAAAATCTGGAAGTATCATATAAGTGGCCATATAAGAAGACATGCATTCAGCATGCATATGCATGCACTCAAAGCATTGTTAAACTCATGATGAATAGGAACTGCCAGGAATTTCTTCTAGCACCATTTGAGAGGAATTAGTTTCTGTTCTACCTGCACACTTCCTGACTGAAACCAAAAAAGGGGATGGGGGCTTTCCCACACAGAGGCCTGGCTTAGTGTTTATTTATAAATCTTTATGCCATCAGTATTTCCACTGTGAAAAATGAGCTGCATATTGTTTCTTTATTCAAGAATAGCGTGACAAAATCAATTTTTTTTTTCCAATGTGTTGCAATGCTAGGCAGCATAAACACTGGAAGTTGTTTTACAAATTCTTTTACCTAAAATTAAATCTCCCAGGTAAAGCTCTCAGATTTTCCAACATGAAAAAAGATCAGAGAGACTACATCCATTCCTTCTTGTACTCATAGATCTCCTGAAAATATGTGTATTTAAACATGCTTCTTATGGTTGCTATCCAGGGCTCTCACTATCTGTTCCCCTCCTACTGAGTAATAGTAAAAGCCAAGTTAAATTTAAAAAATGCACAGTACATACTGTACACCCATAATTATAGATTAAATATTGATCTCCATGGTGTTTTTTTCCACAGTGTTTTTCCATATCTCTTGCAATCCTCTCTTCCCTCAGTAATGTCCTATTGTCACTTCCCTCTGCAAAGCAGCATACGACTGAAAACACTTTCTGCTGCCAAAGCCATTGTTTTTAACTAAAAAACCCCCACATAATGGGGTTTTAACACTAAAATAATTCTAAAACCTAGCTTTGTATATCTGGCAGCATTATTCAGGAACTTGTATTATTCTAGAACTTGTAGAAGCTTTATTTGCTTGTTCAGGGCTGCTGTTCAGCAAGGAGCCTTACCCAAAGGAGGAGCAATGCACTAGACCAAGCATGCCTGGCTATCCATAGCAGATGGGAAGTAAATAGCATATTACACCTGCCACAGCTAACCTATTATGCAGATTTCAAGGCAGAAAAACATCTGCAAAACAGATATACAGTGAACATCAACTTTTTTGTTATTGTGCTAGTTGATAATGTTGTTACAGTTGAAGGAATAATATGATTCATAGATGGTTTCAGCTTCCCACTCATACGACATAAACCAACATAGTGATTGTTCTTTAATAGTATTTAAAGATATTTTTAAAACAAACTGTGTGGGAGTTTAACATAAAAATATTTTCAGTTTTTCAGGAAACACTTTTTTGAGAAGTGTGTGACTGTTTAAATATTAAAAATGGCTCCTGATAGGAAACACATAAGAATGTAGTAGGCAATTTGTGAGAAACTATGTTATAAAAATATGCTCAAATTATTAATTTGTCCTTTTTAAATTTCTTTTTTTCTTTTGGCATAACAGCTGGAAAGAGCAATTTATTTTTTTTTTCCGTGGGCTAGATTGTTGCTTGGATGACTAAAATGCATTTTCCCAGGAGAGATGCACAGGTTCATTTCCCATCTGGATTTTTTTCCCCTCCTGTTTCCACCTCCACTCCCCACCTCCTCTTCTCCAGAGCATATTGATAATGGACCATAGGTTTCCACAGATATAAATCCACACACACCTAAAAGATTCTACCAAAGACAACAGGTCTCTGTGTGAAGTACAGATTAACCCAAAGTTGTTTGCACACCTCTTTCTTAACCCTTCATTTAGTCTTGGGAGGGGCATGGGGGGGAGTGATCCCAGTAACCACAGAGGCTCATCTGCAGGATGAAGACACAGTGAGTTCAGACTGGTTTCTCTGGTCAATTAGGAACTGCAGTTGATCATATCAGGAGGGAAAGCTCAGATTCCTGCAAGAAAATCATTTGGGAAGAGGACCACAGAGATAGGATGAGGCAAGCAAAGGAGAAATCCTCAGAGTGGTGTAATCTCACTTCTTACCAGGGGAATTTGATCCTGTCCATTTGGCAAACACCTTGTTCTCCCTAGCATAGTTGAAATCCATGCTAATTGAGGATCTGAGGCACTTTCACTTTAAATATAGTAATAATTCCTTGTCAGCCTCCAATTAAATATTGCAAAGTCTTAGCATTTTCCTATGCAGACGACATGGCTATAGATAATTTTTTTCTGGATTTCCCATCCTTCCATTTCTGATGTGTTTACATGAAGATATTTTTAGGACATTATATTTTCCTAGTTTAGTAGCATCACAGTGCTCTGAATAGCTTAACAATTCACTGAAACTTTACAGTATCTTAACCTGAGACAGCAGACTCCTCATTATAAACTAAGCATAAACTGCAGCCTTGTCAGAGTGATTTTATTATCCTGATTGCATCAGTTTTGACCCTTTATGAGGCTGCTTAATTTGTTACATCAGGAGTCTACCAACAGAAAACAAGCAGAAGACAGCTGCTTTTGGCTCACAAAAGTGTCTGGATATATTTAGTAATTTAGTCTTCAAAGTAAGCTGTTTTGCTGGTACTATTGTAAGATGCATCATTTCTCAGTAGGGCCCACATGTTTGCCTTAATCTGATGGAGTTCTTCTTTTTTGTTCTTAACCTACTTCCTTTCCAAGAGAGGTAAGGGAACTTTAGCAGCAGCTGTCACTAGCAAATGAAGTGGGAGGAAGCAAAGAATAAAAAATAGGCTGAGATTTATAAAAAGAATGAAAAACCCCCCCCCTGTGATTATATAATGATGTACAGAAGATGCCAGCTACCAAAGAAAGCTATGACATCACTGTTAACTTACTGAGCTCTCTAGTTCTCACTTCTCTGGCATAAAGGTTGCTTCTGAAGCACTTTGAAACCCATAATCTTTAAGCTACAGGTTAAGAAAGGATCCCAAAGAACTCAGACTGAAGAAAGAGAGGCTGTTATCTGAGGGAAACTCATCGACCTCAAGTTAACTTTTATTTAGCCTTGTTGAATTAGAAAATTAAATGAGAAGCCATGTAGAGGCAGTGGTCGATGTAGAATGTCCCCTGGAGTTTTTTGAATGAAAGAAAAAAACAACTAATGAAAAGTGGGTGATACTAAAAGAATTAGTTGAGAATCAGTACTAAATAGTGACCAAATTCATCCAGCAAAGAAGCCCAAAAGCCTAGCAGGCCTTAGCAGGGGAAACTGCCCCTATGTGAAAACATGGATTTTACCATTTGCAGCTAAAAGAGGGAGGGCTGGAAAGCAGACCTGTGTCTTTAAATGATCTCTTTGATGCTCTTCAAGGACAGACTGTGGCAGCTGTGACCACATGCTCCCCATCCTCCTGTTTTGCAGCCATGGGAAGCCAGTAGGGCTGCTGCACTGGGAGACCTCCTGGCCACAGGTGAGGAGCCTCGCCAGCTGCAATACTCAGTAGGCCAATCAAGCTGGCCCTGCATGAGGTAAGATGGATAGTCTCCCTGTGTGCCTCAATCTCCCTCTGAAATCTCAGCAGATCAATGTCAGTGTGGCTTTTAATTACCCCTCTGCTTCATCATTATTTCATGGACTCTAATATGCCCTGCAGGACACAGCATCATAAAGTATGAATAAACAACCACCAAGACCCAGTGCCTCTTGAGGTGCTGCAGTCACTGTCTAGAGGGAAATGTCACAGTGTCAGGCTTGTTTTCCTTGGGAAGCTGACCTCAGGGTTTCCAGCCTGATTTGAGCCTAAGCAGACACTTCACTACTATGTTCTGGGCTGAGAGCTCTTATATTTCATATTAAAACTTGTTGCTTCACCATACACAGAGATCAGAGTGGCCAGTAGGGCTTTTACTTGTTTTCTGAAGAGGAAAGAAATCTATCCTTGCAGATCCTGTGTAGTAATTCACAAGAATTGGAACACAGTACAGCACAGAGCCCACCCCTAGAAGACAGTGGCAGCAACCTGCTCAAACAGCCTCACATAGAGAGAAGTTCAAAAGTGCCCAGTGGCTTGCAAAAAGAAACATATCCTTGAAGGCTACCTGCAGCAAGGTCTGTTGGGGTTCTGACACGGCAGTGGTATCAGAGAGGTGCAGGACAGGCTTAAAAAGATAATTTCTCCCCAGCCTTCTTGCCCTTCTCAACAACTCCTGGTTACATATGGTGCCAGGTAAGATTGAAGCATTTAACTTTTTTTGTTTTAATTTGTGAACCAATGTGGATCATTAGGGAGACAGCACTTGTCATGTGGGAGCAAAAACTAAGTAGGAGGTGGGGAATATATGATGAAAGCTATCCAATCTTGATCAGAAACCTTTAGAAAGTTAATTGAGCAAATTAATATTTTTTGATCAACTAGAAGGTCGATATCACTTTTGAATAATGTTGAGGAAAAAAATAATAAACATCAGCCCTAGGAAGATGCTGTGAGATGTCTGCCACCGTGCTTGCAATGTAGCACACAGTAGTTTTCTGATGTACAGCACTGAGATCTGTGCATCAGCAGGGCAAATTCTCCCCATGGAGAAAGATGTGCTTTCTCAGACCATCACCCCCAGCCTAGAAGCAATGCAGAGGGAAGAAGGGCACGGGGAGAGGGAAGAGACAAGGCAAGCTGCAGATGCATGCTCTGTAGAAGTGAACAGACCTGAGAAAGAGCTGCCTGCAGCTCTCTGCATCAATCATTCATGGTGGTTCCTCCCTGGAAGTGGAGAGATGAGAGACTGTGACAGAGAAGATGCATCAACAGATGAGTAACTGTAAGCATGTGAGCAGTACTCTTGTTGAGAGTGTTCCCATATGGGTTTCCCAAGTACATATCACTGCACCTGCCCTACTGTTCTTCCTGCAGGGTGCTCTAATGGCAGTCAGCACAGCATTAGAGAGACAATGGGCAGAGGAGGTGCTGTCCCCCCTGGTTCCATGGGCAAGAATTGGATGTGCACAGATACTGCACAGTGCACCCAAGCTCATGGAGGAGGCCCACAGTAGAAAATGCCTCTCAAAGCTCCTTGCTGCTCAGTGGATGTCTTTCCCTTTTCTGATGTCTTTCTGTCTGTCCTGATGCATTCAAGTGATGGATACAGCCAAGCATGGGAGAGGAGCATGTACTGTGTTGGCTGCAGCTAATGGGAATGGGAACTCCCTTGAAAAATCTGTATCTGTCTAAGCATGAGTGTCCATGTTAAAAAGCTCAGCTGGTGGAACTGGAGGAGATGCTTCCTCACTCTAGTCCTGTTTCAGATGTTGGACATCCTGTGCAGAACCTAACATGCTCTTTTTCTGAGGTAGGTGATATGAGAAAAGAATGGGCTAAGCTGCTACTTTTATCCGTGAAAATAATGAAACCAAGCCTTGACACTGGGAAACTCTGTGCCCTTTCTTCCCCTCAAAATTTACTAGTTGAACAGATTCCTTCTGTTATTCTTCCTTCACTATAAGCAGGATCTGTCCTTGGGCAGCAGGACTAGCTGGTGTTGCTCTGTGGAGAGGCATGTTCAGAACAGGTATGAGAGTGGGATAAGTGAATTTGACATTCCTATTGGGAAGGAAGAAGAGGAGGATGTTTAGTTTTTGACATTCCTATTGGGAAGGAAGAAGAGGAGGATGTTTAGTTTTACTAACAGAAAGGACCCTTCATTATTTATATACCTGAGGTGGATCTAACTTAATTTTCCTGATACCAGGAGAATAAAAACAGGTGAAGATGAGATGACCTAAATGAGTAGATCAAGGAGTGGCTCTATGATAATTGGAATGACAGTATGGAAGGTAGAATTATCATGTGAGTCTAGCTTTAATTTTTCTTGAGAGCAGGTATCAATTAGTGAGTTGTGGGAAGCACAGTTGGTTGACTCATTAAAACCCTGTGTACCTGGTGCTGGTTCCCAGAATGGAGATAATACATGAAGTGGACTTGTTGCAATGGGACTGCATGATGATTTGCAGCCATGGGTGGACAGATAACCTCAAGAACCAGATCAAACTGTGCTGACCACACCCTTGTCTCAGATACTGATCAGTCTTAACCCTCTGGGTGGAACAGAAGTTATGCATATTAAAATTCAAACTTCAAGCTGCTTTGATTGGATGTGAAGGTTCCACATCCATGGGAAAATATTATCATGTTTTTGCTGGGTAATTAAAATCAAGTGGTCAGTTTAATGAGGATGGAGATATGGAGCTCCCTTTACTTTCAAGTATCCTTATTTGAATTCTTGTTTAAATAAAAATAGGGGCCATGACTTTTTTTAAAGGAAAGAAGATCTCTGAGGTTCCCCAAAAGGACTTTCAGTATCCTCACATTTTCTGAGAGTTGGGCCCATTATGGATGTCTCCTACAAACATGAGCTGCTTTTTGAAGTATCTTGGCAAGAAGCCGTTTGCCAGCTTTGATCTGGATCCTGAGATGTAATTTAAATACACCCAAAGGTATAAAGCAGTTGCCCACTTCACACAGGCTTTGCAAATGAAACTACAGCTGCTGATAGCATTTTTAACTCTGAACTGGGTATTCTGGGAGAGCACAAGTCCATAGGTAAAGGGCCACCTCCAGCAAAGACATTTCTGGAGGAAACTATTGAAATCTGGCTTTGAAAGACCACCAAAAAAATCCCAGACCTGTGCAAATAATTTAGATTTACAGTCAAGTGTGACACTGCCACAGGCTTCAATTTCCCTGAGGGTTCTATTGGACAAAGTCACTGAAAGTGCTTTTGTGTACAAAAATAACCCAACAAACGTAAGGGAAAGGAATAAGAACAGGAATATATTTCTCTTTCTCTCTCCCTCTGTTTTGATTGATTATCTGGAAATGATTTGTGTTCCACTAAATATGCAGTGCAGAATTCACCTGGGTTATCAGGTTAATGCACTGCTTCTCTGTGCCACCAAACAGCACCCTGTCTGAGGTGCATGCAGGAGCATCAGTCACCTGCAGGATCAGGAAACACGAGGGAGGTTTCATCTGCTTTTTCACTGGTGTTTTGAGAGTGCTGTGGCTTGCACTGCAGAGTGGGCTTGGGAAGCACAGACTTGTTTCCTTTCAAAATAAATTAATACCAAAGTTGTGCTCTGGAAGCACACCTAATGTACTCCACTTGCTGATGGGCATCTGGTCCTTGGAACTAGATTAGAATTAGTTTGAGCTAACCCCCTAACAGACATAGTGTGGACAATGTCCTCAGCATCTATTGTTTCACTTTATTTATTTACTCCTATGGGCCAACTACTTGTAAATTCAGCCTAAGCCAGAGAGGCACATTGAGGGATGCCATAAAAAAAAAAGCATCTGAAGGAACAGAATTTCCACAGGCACATTATAATTTATCATTTACACTGAAGCACTATGCAGCAACCCTAAATCCCCCATTGTGTGAGGTGTTATGCTAACACAGAACAAGAAGATGGTCCCTTCCCCTGAAGAATTAAAACCTGGAAATAGTTGGAGATGGAGTTCAGCCTCCCAGTCCAGACTGATGTGTTCCCAGGTGCTGTTCTGACATAAGAAAGCCGTAAATTCAGTCGTGCAATTTAGGGAAAAGATGTGAGGACTGGGGAAAGAAGTGTGAGGTTTCACAATGCTCACTTTTCCTCATGTCTTCGTGGGGTTGATCTGGGTGGAAAATAGGCAATAGCCAGCAGAAAGTGGAGGATGGGTGAATACAGTACTGAATAGATTTCCTGGTGATTTATGACCTTCTTGGGACAGTGTGAAGAATAAGTGAGTGACAGATCATCTGCTGACCTGGGGTAGAGCTCATTTGCTTTTGTTCAAGCAGCACTTTTTCAGTAGAGCTGCAGGTCCTAATATTTCTCTGTTGAACTGAGCTACCTTAGTGTTAAATAAATATGTCAGTCAGCAGTGACACAAGTTAGCATCTTTGGTGGGAGGTATTTGTCTGAAGCCAAAGGAAAGCCTGGGAGAACACACTGTGGACATAAGGAGTCAGGGACCCTGAAGAAGAGAGCAAGTCAAACTGATGGTGGGAAGACACTGGAGAGTTACCTGGAAGTAGAGAGTGCTAGCCAGGGAGCTCCACAGATGGAGATGTGATTTCTGCCTCCATGTAGTTCTTTCTTAACCATTTTTTTCCTTAAAGTTTGGAGATATTTATGGTACCTGTGCTGAGATTAGTCCTTCTGTCCTTAGATCTCACATTTCAAAGCTGCATCACTCTTTTCAGAAAACAAACAAAAACCCAAAACCAAACAACAACAAAATAGACCAACAAGAAACAATAAATCACCTTATACTCTCCCCCTTCATGGGCATATTTGACCTGATCATTCACTTGCCTACACCTAATGGTTATTTGGTGAGATAACCCCTTCTGCTTTAAGTATCTGACTGGACTGAGATGCAGAAGTGTCTAGGAGAGGGCTGTGGAGGGTGTCTCTGTCTTTGTGTAACAAACACCTGCACTGGTCATATTTGTTTTTGAAATAGGTTTCATTTTTATCATGGAGTTAATGTCTGTAGCAGA
>JAOEGS010019797.1:2500-10000 GCA_025447755.1 Corythornis vintsioides | reverse complement strand
CTGTGAGTCCAACTTAGATTTATTTATCTGTTTTATTACTTTTAACTAGCTGTGGGCCCGATCCTGCAAAAGCCCTCCCTGTACATAATAGACCTGATGCCTTAGCTCTGCAATAATCATACAGGCAAAGCTAAGCACCCAGAGAAATCTGCTGCTAAACTGGATCTTCTCTGTGTACCTCCATGCTTCTCCACCTGCACATTGTAACGTGGCCACCATTGTGGTGCTTCAGTGATAAGCAGCTAAACTTAAACAGCTAACGAAGCCAGTGAATTCACAGTTAAAGCTGACACTCTGATGGTAACACACTTGATGCCTGCAGAAATATTTTTTAAAGGTGATATGTGTTAAAGGTGATCTGTAAAGCTGAAGTGAAAATTATGTTAAGTTCAGAAATATGTCCTGAATCTCTCAACTATCAGGCAAGTTTTACTGTAGCTTTCAAAATTCTCTTTTCTCCTGTACAATAATCTGGCAGTTCCTCCTTTGATAAGGACATTCCCAAACATAACTTTGTGTGATATCACACATACCAGAACCTAGGATGCTAAAAAGGAGGCATCCTAGAAAATCATCTTTCAAACCAGGGTGTCTCAGAGAAATACACATGCTTAAAAAAAATTACATTGGGGAAGGAACTATAGAAATTGTTTCCAAATGCAAAGTGTGAACTAATCACACAGGAACTAATTAGGTAGTGTATCCTTGTATTTAGTTTTTAGAGCATCTCAGCTCTTCTTTAGCTGAATGTCATGTTCAAGAAGTTGCTAAAAAATAAGGCAATAAGATTTCAGTTGCAAAATTCAATCAAGTGCATGTAAAGCCCTTTCTGATAGTGTATAGACACCCCTGAGCCACCCCTAACTGCTGTAATGTGAGAGTTGAATCTCATTTTCCTGCTGACCAGTATCCTAAAGAGTTTTCCCTGCCCTGTCTTTCTCACCTCCTCATTTCATTGATTTTTTTTTTTTTTCCTTTTGCTGTCTTTACCGAAGTCACCTCTTCTACTCACATACCTCCTTCTGCTCCCAGATGTGTCCCCACCATACACCTATCTTCCACCAGGCCCTAGATTTCCCTGCAGGGGCAGGCAGGTTGTATTTGCTTCTGGAAGAAGGATGTGGAAAGAAATTTTTTATCCTGCTCTGGGTTAGCCCCTCTTCGTAGTTCAGTTGTCAGTCACAATTTCACAATTTTCTTCTTATGTTGTTGAATTTGTTCCTCCTTTTTTTTCCACTAGAATATTCCTGTGCACTGAGAAAACCACCACTGAACCTCTCACGTTTCACATTTGCCTTTGGTCCTTTGTCATTGCTCTTCTACTGCACAGGGGCATGTCAGGGAGTGCCCTGAATTCCATACCCCCAACATGTTTCTTTTCCATTTTCCTCTTCCACCTTGAATGCCTCCTTCCTAGTCCTCACATAAATATATGCTCTGGACTATTTGAAAACCCAGCATTATGTACTTGGCACACTAGTGATTTGAGGTGGAAGGGAGAATAAATATAGCCATAATATGCTTTAAAATAGGTGAATTAGTTGGGCAGGAGACTTTTAATGCTACATGGGTGGTCAGTAAAAAAGTAGCAATTACCATGAGATGGAATATGAAATACCACAGTTATTTCCTATTCTAGGCATAGGGCAATACCATGGTAACCTAGACTCCACAGTGTGGCAAGTGTTGTTAATTGTATAGCTTTATAATGGAGATAATTATATTTCTCCTGTCTGAAATCAACATTTACTGGCAGGACCAATGCCCAGAAGAATATTCTCAGAAGGATGTTGCATGATCTACAGTATGTACACTTTGTATGTCTTGTTTACAGTGAGACACTTCAGTTCCATCAATGGAACAGGTGAAAACTATTCATCTTTCTGATAAATCCTGGCAAGAAATTAAAATATTAGAAGTTCAGATGGATAGAAATTAACTCTCACCAGTATGTTAGGCAAGCCACACATTGATAGGCCAAGCTTGGGAAAAGGAAACCATCCAGCTGATACTTGATTTTTAATTAGATAATTTAATTTTCAAGGGTTGTTATTACAGCATCCTTCTTTAACATTAAATTTAGTTTTTCTCAAACACTGGAAACAGTCACATCTGTAATGAAGATGGCTTGAAATTTTCTTTTGTGAAATCTTCTTCCAGTAAGTATTGCTTTGCCAGAATTTAACATCGAAGTCAGAAGGTTTCTAGTGTGTGACTGTTTCAGGTGAATATTCACTTCTGAGAATAAGATTACAGAAAATATGTTGTTTGCCAGTGTTTAAAAATATATATCTCTTTCAGTTGTTTTCTTAACAGCTCTGCACTTTAAAACTGAGTCTTCAAAACTGGTCAACTCTTAAGCTTCTAAAAAAAAAAAAAAAGTTTATTTATGCTCATTAGAGGCTTGTTATGGTTGTCAGTTTGTATGTGTCAGTCAGGCTGCATGGATACACCAGGTCCCCAAGATACACAGCCCTGCCACTTGAGCAGGATTTTGCTCTTGCTTGCTGGAGTTGGCTGAATCTCTGGATCCAGGAATAAGAGAAGAGAGCTTTGATCTCCTCTGCTCCTGATGGAATCCGAGGGATGTGCAGGGGGAGCAAAAAAATCTTGACTTCACACATATAATGTTGGTAAAAGAGGGAAAGGAAAGGGTGTAAGAAGCCTGGGAATGGGGAGCTCTAAGGGAGTGGGATTTGGCAGAGCTTCTGTTTAACAACAAAAAGAATGGCCACATTGGATGTAGAGCTAATGTGCATGCACAGATCAGTATGTGCATGTGCTCTAGCTTTGACAGTTAGGGAAAAAATGGGAAAAACTATGAAGGTCCAAAATATACTGTAATAAATTAGTGAGGACATTTAGAAACATGGCAACCTTGGGTGAGGAAGAGTAATATGTGGGGCATGGGAAGAGAAAAGAAGATATAAGCAGTAAAGGTATGCACGAGTGTTAGCAGAAAGGAAAATGACCAAAAGGATGTTCTGGGTGGAAGGAACAAGAGCAAATCTATTTCATCCACCCCTTGGATGTAAACCTATATTAATATATTTAATTTTATAATATTATAAAATTAATCAGTATTATATATTAACCAGTCCTGAGTTCTGATTTCACCGTGCTCTTTACCAAAATAACAGTAACTACTGCCCAAATTTGTTTCCAACCCATGCCTAATAGCAGGATACACAAAAGATAACAGCCCTCTTCCACTTCTGTGTGGAGATAACAGCTCTAGATAATGACATTTTTCCTTGATCAATTCCTATTTTTCCAAAGCACAAGGGCAATGTATTAATAAGATTTAAATCAAACAATGCCATTCTGAATTTTAGCACTCAAAAATGCCTGGATTAGAGCTGTCCTGGCAGCATCAGTTTGGCCCACTTGGGTTTATGCACTATGTCAGTTAAGGACTGTATTTCATACTGGCTCCATGTGCCTCAGATGTGCAACTTGCACACTGCAGGAGTCACAGTCCCCCACAACATCCTTCTCTCTACACTGGAGAGACACGGATTTGATGGGTGGACTCTTCAATGGATAAGGAATTGTTTGAATTGTCACATTCAGAGGGTAGTGGTCAATGGTTTGATATCCAGATGGAGATCAGTGACATCATATCTTTGCCAAATAAGGAAGATTTTCACATCTTTCAGTTCTCAAGATGAGGAAAGTTCACTACCTCACTTCACATAGTGAAGACCTTTCAATCAAGTCTGTAAAAGACAAAAATACAAAGGTGATGGCACCACAGGAAAAAAAACTGCAAGAAATTCAGTAATAACAGTGGAAGGTAGAAGGCATAGCAAATTTTCTGGTCCAAGATTCTTGTGCAGTATGACTTCTTAGGCTGGTGCCAGGCTAGAGGTTTCGAATCAAAGTTAAGAAGAACCTTGTTTTATGTTTCCTGTTCTGCCATGAAGTGTATTTGTTTTCGTGGTAGATAAAATAAGGAGAGGATCACTAAGTCTTAAAAGCAAAATGTCCATGTGGTGAGAACAAAGACAGACAGATCTGCTTCTATACATGGTCAGCATAACCACCGGTGCAATTAGTCTCATCCTTGGAAGTCCTCAAAGGACAGGTCACTCTCCTAGGGGTCTTGAATCAAATATAGTAGAATCTGGAAGACTCTTGAATCAAATAACTCGATTTTGAGTGAAAAACATCTTTTCCATCACCCATTTGAAAGGCCTGGAATAGTTTAAGCCACACACATATTCAGGGAAGGGCAGCATGCACATATAACCCAGGGTTTCCATAGAAAACCATGAAGAATTGTGGTGAAGGGTAGTTAATTTACGCCTCTGTAACAGTCTGTAAGTACAGTGGGGTTCTTGAGGATAGCACCTTGTTGCTAGGAGGGGAAATTCACATTGAAGATGTATTTTTCTCATCTGTTAGCTCTTACACTCCATTATATATTTTCTTTTATAATTTGGAGTGGAGGATCACAGAATAGAAAACTGCTGCATTTTAACAGCAAATGTTTGCTTTCAAAGAAATCTCTATTTACAGAAAGCCTGGGTAGAGTTTCAAAAATACTTTTGTCCCTATAGCACCATATTATCTTTTATATTTCTTAATTGAATCCTCATCCTGGAGGCATGTAATGCTGAACAAACTATACCTCCCAGGTACAACCACAAAGTATTATGTCTGAGTTTGAAAAATAAGAGCTGGCTATTTGGTACTCAAAGACATTTACTTTCATCCTGGTGGTTTTGTTTTTGTTTTTTTCGGGGGGAAGATTTGTTATTATTTCCTTCCCACAGCTACTTCACAAGAAGAAAGAAACATAAGATGGAATTAAAGGAGAGCAGTGAGACAACATTTTTCCTATAATCTACTATAGCTGGGTAAATGCTATTAAAAAAAACCACTTGTACATTCACTGGAATTTGGAAATGAATTCATATCAACCAGTGTTCATTTGCTGGAATTTAGGAATGGATTCATATCGACCATATTGTTTTCTAGTTGTATTTGCTTTCTAAGGACACTTGTATGATTCAATTGATACTGTGTCTATTCACACAGATTTCAGAATAGCATTCACTGGTATTGATGGAAACTGGATCTTAGATTCATACCCATGAATATGTGTCCCAGAAGTTTTTGCATGCTCAACACATTGGAAAAATAAATCAACACCATGTGACTGATCAAAGCAGTCGTAACTAACAAAGCTCAAGAAGTGATTGGTGAATGTTCACAGAGAAGTGTTCCTGAGCAATTAAAAATACTTAGAGAGGAAAAAAGATCTCATTGAATTCTTTTGCATAATAAACTCAAGGAAACCTCAGTCTGCCATGGATATCCCATAAGCAGAAAAAGGGCTAAACTTACTGACTAAACTATTCAATGTGAATTATTCCCTCTGCTGTAATGTCTGCACGGCATGGAAGCATGGTGCCAGCCCTGCTACACACTGTAATTTTACTCTTCTAGGAATAAAGTGGGAATATACTGCTGGGCATGTTAAAGCACTCCACAGAGGACATTATATATATTTTCAACATGTGACTTGCCTTTGTTTTGTTTCTGTTAAAAATGGAGAGTTATCAACCTTCAGAGAGAAAATATTTGCCCACATAATATTTTTTTCTTTATTTCTTTATAGGAATATTTGGTGCAAAAACTATATAGGGCTGAGAAGTCAGAGGTCAGCACAGCAAAACTCATCCAGCTTGTTTTTACAATTTTGGGATGACCATGAGTTACAGCTGCTGGTTCCTTTAGCAAATTCCTGCCTAACAGTTATTTTCCTTGATTAAATTGTCCTTTATAAGGACATCTGTTCTGTTCCTTGCCAAGGTGTAAGATACAATCATATCTTAGAATTTGTAAAGTACTTTGGACAACACAGTAATAAATATATTCTGATGATGAATCCTGCAAAAGAGATGCTGTCCTTCCCTCCAGCTCACAGCTCAGCACATCTCACTGTCAGAGTATTCTTCCTAACACTGTGACTATTTCTCCCCTCTTTTCCAGTGAAGAATTTCCTCTACGATTCATCCCTTTTCCCAACCCAGATGTCTCCAACACCTCCCTGGGACAGTTCCCTCATGTCACTGCTTCACCCAGAACTGAGATTATGGTGAGTGGCTGACCACTGGGGAAAGAGTACGAGATCATTTAGGGGCCAAAGAAAATCAGTCCCTGAGCTATAATTTGAACTATCCCACTCTAAACCCAGGACAGCCCAATAGCCAATTAAAAGACATGTTACGTGGGGATGGTCATTAGAATACCTCTCCCAGGGAGGAGAACTTGTTCTTTATAGATCTTCTCAGCATCAACAATACATAAAGTATGTAAAACTGTTTGCCTAAGCTGTAGACATGCACTGAGCAAATTGCTGTCCAAGAGCACAGCAGTGTAGAGGTGTAAAAATTCAGATGGGAGAAAGTTCTCATGGCCTGGGGAAGAGAAGTAAAATCTAGACAGCATGATCTAAGGAAGTTTTTTAATGTGACAGACATATGTTTCATAGAGATTGGAAAGGTAGTGACTTGATTTGTATAAATTTGATCTGGAAGAGAGAGTGTGAAGAGTGGGTATGGTGCTAATATCCTTTAGCTTTGTGCAATAGAGAAATAATTCTCTGTGGTGCAGGAGAAGCACCAGCTCAAAGAGGTTGCATTTTTGTTATCCTGAGTTTATGGCCAGACATCTGGCCAGTGATGAGGTGGATAGTTTGAGATTAAAAGACTGGACAGAAGGTAGCAACCAAAGATAAAGAGATAAGTGCTAGGGAGCCATCAGCTTTCTGACAATTGCTGAGAGTGAATTAAATCATAGAAGAATAAAACCCAGCAGGAGATGGGGAAGCATTGACAGAAAATGGGAAGTCAGGGAGAGTACTGAAGAAATGATTGGAACATTTGTTGGAAAGAAGACAACCAAGCATCAAGTTGTGGAAACCCACAGTGGGAAAAGGGAGAGTTGTGGGAGATGGGATGATTTGCTCTCATCTTCTAAGAGCTCTGCATTCCCATGAATGCTCACAGCTTTGCATAAATTCACACGCAAAGCATCAGGAGCAGATTAAGCTAAACTGGAAAGGAACCACAATGTGGGGAGGTAACAATTAAAGGCAGTTGCCGGGCAGCTAAAACATATGGGAGATTGCTTATAAATAGACAGAGATAGGTTTGCTGAAGTGGCTAATGCCACAGCAATCTTGAGGGGATGGACAGCAGCTGCAGGCAAGCCCAGAACTGGGTGTGTAAAGCAGGGAAGGTGCTATTCCTCCTTGCCTTTCTCAGCACAGACACGAGCCACGGTCCATCTGTGAATCTTTGCAGTAGAAAGTGGGGAGTGAAAAGGCCATAAAATATGGACCTCTGAAGTAAAAAAAAAAAAAAAAGCTGTGGCTGCATACATTGTTTGTAATACTGAGAATGACATCCTGGCTCACGCTCCTTAACAGCTTTACCAGTCTAGCCATCAGGGCTTTAGCCATTACAGGGTAAAGCTAGCATCACCCTG
>JAOEGS010019796.1:71654-93438 GCA_025447755.1 Corythornis vintsioides | reverse complement strand
GAGTCTCCATCTCTGGAGACACTTAAGAGCCGCCTGGATCTGTTCCTGGGTGACTTGGTCTAGGTGATCCTGCTCTGATGGGGGGGTTGGACTGGATGATCTTCTAGGTCCTTTCCAACCCCTAATATCTGTGTGAATCTGTGTGTGTGACCCAAAAAAACTCTTTCCCCACAAATTAGTTTGTTGTTTGTTTTTTTTTTTAACTACACTTGACCTACCAGTTCTCCACATTTGTCAACTGTCTGCTCCCCTGATGCTCATGGTCTTTACTCTGCTATGGCTATGGTCTAAACAGCATGGATTTTGTTTCCCAGCAGTTTGCAAGCACCATGAAAGAGACCACCTTTGAATTCAAGATTATCTTGACAAGTGGAAAGGAGCTGATCAAATGAGGAAATACAATAAAAAAAGGGAGAAAATAATGTCCACTTAGAAGCAGAAAATGAGCTACAGAAATACAAAAGAGGAAATAGCCTGACAATGAACTCAACTGCAGAAATTATCTAAGACTTTTTGCAGAGTGCAATAGAGATATGAGTTGACAACATGATACCACTGTAAAAAATTAATTGTCCCTTTGGGATATGTTAGAAGTAGCATCATGTTCAAAATGGTACAGCAATAGTAATCTCTGTGGGCGAATTCTTACCTGGGATATACTATTTGGTTTTGGGCAGTGTCTTAAAATAAAGGTTTAGGCAATTAAAGAAGATGCACAGAGGTACTGGCTTGTAATAAAAATGTTAAGATGACAGAAATTAAGTATGAGATCATAGAGATGCATAAGCAGGAGAACAAACAGCAGAACAATGTAAAAAAATAAGTCTGTGGGCACAGACCACAACAGTAACATCAATGACTGTTGCCTGTGTTAAGCCCAGGAGACCTGCACTCCAGTAAAACCAACCACAGTCTCCCTGTCAGAAGAAGGCCCTACCTACTAACAAGAGGAAGATGGGAAGAAGGTAACAGAACAGCACATATGTCATTTCTTTTCCTTTCAACCCAGCTTGAATACAGACCACTGTGTTAAGAAACTTGGAGCAGATTTGTCTAAAATTTATGGAGTGTGAAGTAAGCAGAATTCTGATGCCAAGGAATCATGCCATAGTGATTTTGGCTCTTGATGAAAAATAAAGGATGTGTCAAAAAATTAGTTTGTCATTGCTTAACAGATGTTATGAGAACCTGATACCTGGTGTCCCTTCATAGAATCACAAAATGTTTGAGGTTGCAAGGTCCTGTGGAGGTCATCTGGTCCAAATCACCTGTTCAGGCAGGGCCACCTGGGGCAGGTAGCCCTGGAATGTGTCCAGAAGGCATTTTAATATCTCCGAGAACGGTGACTCCACATTCTCCTTGTCCTCTGTGTTGCACACAGGTGACCCTGGCCAGACCACCTGAACCTTATTTCTTGTATTTAGGTTTGAGAGTGTAAGTGATGAGTTCATTGAAAAAAGGACTGTGAGTGGATAGAGCACTGAAGAGATTTTTAAGATAACACCACTTCTCCTTCCATAAAGTCTCACACTGAGTTTTTCACACTAACTTCTTAGCAGAGAGGAAAGCACATAGAGTGTAATATACACTGGAAGGCTGAAAGACCTGTATTGGTGTTTTCTAGATAAGAAAATCTTCAGAGGCATTAAGGTGATAGTTTTCACTACAGTAATATGTTATTATTAAGAGGACACAACCAGCTGTTGTCATGGATGCTGGGAGAAGGGCAAGAAGAAAACAGCTTCAATTGATGAAAAATTATTTTGGCTGTGTATTCACAGGAGTGAAACTCTATGGCACAAGCTTACCTAGGGACCTCCTGGACTCCCCTTGTCTCTTCATAGACCCAGTAAAGCACACAACCGGTAAATATTTGTCATTAATGTTTGGATACGTTCAAACCTGTCTTACTGTTGTGGGCTAGACCAGACCATTTCCGACAGCACATTTCTGATGCTCAGTGTTAGATATATTGCCAAAA
Source organism: Corythornis vintsioides (assembly GCA_025447755.1). Taxonomy (NCBI): domain Eukaryota; kingdom Metazoa; phylum Chordata; class Aves; order Coraciiformes; family Alcedinidae; genus Corythornis; species Corythornis vintsioides. The sequence continues at coordinate 91,457 of JAOEGS010019796.1, read as the reverse complement.
GCCCTGTGACTCAGAGACCCTAGTGCCAGTCCAGACCCATGTCAGTCAGAAACTTTGTGCCTGTGCCAAAGTTTTGTCACTGCTGGACTAAACACTCATTTAGTCTCTTGCTGAACTGTGTTGTTATAGTTGCCATGAAACCCTTACATAGGGAAGGAATTTTTCTACTGGCTCCATGGATTTCTGCTTTTGTTTCTCACTACCAGGAATGTTAACACATTTTTATTTCTTCTTCAGTAAAATTGAAAACAGCCATGCTTGAACTCGAGTGGGAGGAGGGGGTAGAATTTGCTTTAGCCTAACATTTTAATTTCTGCTGACTTTTTAAAAACTATTTGCTGGCTAGAGGTGACACAACAGCAGTTCCTTGAGCAGATCTTTTGTTATTAACTGTCTGACAAAAAGATGGCAGCATGGTAGTGCTGTTGCATTTTTCTCTTCATTTGCCTTTTTTTTTTTTTTTCCCCTACATCTCTGCTTTTCAGGAGTGACAAGATTCTGCAGCTTTGTTGCTTTTACAAAAGTACACATGGAAATATTTGCATCAGGTATAATGTTGATAAACAGTTGTGCATTTTCAAAAAATTTTATGGGAATTTTGGACACATTACTCCCATTACCTTTTCAGATAACCGCAAAACTCATCTCTGAGGTGATCTATGAAACTGAACACTCAAGTATTTAAAGCTGAATAAAGTCTACAAATTCTTAATGTTCTGTAATCACTAGGAGAAATGTTGCAGTGAGAGCAGACCAAAGACATAGATTCTCTATCTCTATTTTTAGTAGAATCAAGTTTTAAAAAAACCCAGCATATTTTGTGTATAACCTGGTTTTGAAATATTCCTTTTTAGTACACATTCTTTTTGCACTTTGTAGCTCTTGGATTATCTTTTCATTCACGAAATGTGAAAATGGAAAATATGCAACCAAAGTAACAATGATATCCCTGGTGTGTAGCGGAGAGTGCACAAATCTCATGTCAGTCATAAGCTGTACCGTGTCTGTAATAGCCCCTGATCTCTTCCTCCCATCATTTATCTACATTTTTGGGAGGACTCACAAGAAGGGCAGCTGAATATTACACAATACAGTTATGTTACTACAACTGTCTACCAGACACATCAAAACCATGTAATGTCAGTATCTGCATCAGCCTGGGGTAAATGCTCCTGATAAGGAGCAGGGTAATTTTCTCTGTCTTTGTAACCTTGTCAAATGCATCATCTGACAAATGGTTGTGACAGTGAGTAAAACACATTCTGAGACGGTCAGTGTCAGACTGACTGTAACACAGGACAGAACACCAGATTTTTAACTAGGGACACACAAAAACATATGCCTTGCCAGGTATCATTACCTCCTACTGGGTATGCCTCTCCTCCCCCCCACCCATAATATTGCCTTCCTTCTCCAGTTCAGCTCTGTGAGATTTTCTTATTTAACAGAGTGAGTAAATTGCTCATTGTCAGATGGCATGGATAATGCACATTTGCTAATATTACTGCTGGCATCAATAACGGTGAGTAGTAATTTCTGTTCTGATTAATTCATTTATGCCTTTGACATAAGTGTCTGTGACATTTTCTTTTTTCAAGAGATGAGTGTGAAGAGGTCTTTGCTAAACAGAGTTGCTCCAAAACTTTCCAGTTAAATTTCTCAAACCACTTTTGTCAGAAAACTCTTGCAGTTAGACTTGCTATCTTGCCAGACCCTGCTGTGACCTTAACACACAGCTGCTTGACAACAGATAACCATATTAGCAAGTGATAAGCTTATCTGACAAATGGCTTTTAGTCCAGTTTCTTGTTTGTACACTTTAGACATGCTGGGTCCTGTGGGACATTTTGGTATCAGCAATAGAATTGAGATTGAAAATAGATTGTTTATAAGGTATTAATTGCTTTATGCTGAAAAAAAAAAAATAAATCTTGCTTTTCTTTTCCTTTCTCCAAACACAATTCCCTCATTTCTTCAACCCATTTCCAGTTTTAATTCTATTTCTTTCCACTATTCAAGTTCAACCCAGTTCTTCTCTAGGCATATTTTCAGATGTCTTCAGATGGTCAGATGTTTTAGGAACCCTCTACTTCCGCCCTGGAACCAATACAAGTGAGTAGACTGGCATATTGTTGAGGACTCAAATCCCTTTTCATGAGTACTTATGACCCCTCAGCATTTCTGAATAGTGGCAATTCTGCATTCCTTGTTCTGCAGGAGTTATCTTAGTTTGTATCTGATGATGGAAATGAGGACAACGTCTCACCTGTTAAACAGTCAAATGAGTTGAATACATCAGTAGATCTCTAGAGATGGGCTATTTGTTCAATCCTTGAGCCTGTCCCCTCCAACTTCTGCTACCTTATCCAAGTAATTCTGCCAATAATTACTGGTTTATTTTTTACATATGTGGGCTTCACATTTTCCGAATTATTTAGCAATGGCGAGTTATTCAATGCTTGGGTGCACAATTTGACATACTTTTAAAAGATGCAGGGATTTCACTCCTGACTCCCATTTCAAAACCTAAAACATATGGATGAAATCAGAGAAATCTTTGTAAAACTTTCACCTTGCCTGTCCTGAGTCGCACCTACAGCTCACCCTCCCTCAAGTTCGGCGGTTTCGGGCAGAAGCTGTACAAGGCAGAGAAAATAAGGACGGGCTGCGAGAAACAGCTTGGCAGGCAGCCGGCCGCGGCAAGGGCGGACTCGACTGCCGGGAAGGTGGTGACGGCCGCCCCACCCGCCCCCCGCCCCCGCTCCCGCCCCCGCCGCCGCCGCCCCGCCTCCGGGGCAGGGAGGGCTCGGGGTGGGCTCGCCTCCCCGGCAGCGGGAGAGCGGGCGCGGGGTCTGCAAGTTCGGCAAGATGAATGCGGAGAACCAGGATGTGCTGCTGGATCTGGAGGGGGAGGAGGAAGAGGGAGAGGAGGAGGAAGATGATGATGATGGAGAGACCGGTGAGTAAGGGGCTGGCGCGGGGAGCATCCCCTCTGGACAGCGGGGGAAACGCCGCGACGGGAGCGTGGATTCGCCTCAGGGGCGTGTGTGAGGTGGCAGCCCGGGCAGGCTCTTCGCGGAGCTGGGGTCGCGGGTGGGGGGGTCACCTGCTTGCAGTGACAGGGCCGCAGCTCGGAGGCTTGGACCACAGTTCACCTCCTTCTGCTACAACTTCTGGTGGTTTTCCTGTGGAAAATACGCGATCTCTTTGGCGATGTGTGCTATGTGGGGCTTTCTTGTGTCGCGGCGTTGCTGTGGTCCTGCTCTGATAGCATCAGCGCAGGCTGCTTTTTGGAGAAGCACCAAAAACTTTGCCCATTCCATTCCCCCTCCTGGGAGGGAACGGCGTGAGGTGGCGGAGAAGCAGCACTTTGAAGCAAGTGCGATGCTGGAGACCTTTGGCGTTAGTGATCTCCCGGCACGGACACAGCGTCTGCCAGGGTGCCTTGGTTCTTTGGAGAATGCGAAGAATGCCATTACCTCCTCACGCCCCGGGGCATGCAGCATCCCCCTAGGCTAGTCCCTGGAGCTGTCGACAGCTTCAAGAGAGAACCTAGCCCTCGTACTGCTAGTCTTGCGTACCTTAAACTGATAGCTAAGGAAAAGAGAGGAATTTACCACATCTTGCCCAGCCCACTGCCCCCCCCCCCCCCAAAAAAATCATAAAATCATACCAATCCAAAACCAAACAAAGGGGGGGAAAAAAAAAAAGGGTAAAACAAAACCCAAAACCAAAACACAAGCTCGAAGAAACAGACTTATAAGGGAGAAAACTGCCACAGCACAGAAAGATAGTAATTTTGCTGGGGATAAATAAATAAATAAATAGATTATGTTGTGTCTGCCAGGAATGCAGACCAGAGAGTTTTAAATTTGAAGACAGTGTATGTTAGTCTTGTCCTAACACAGCAGCCTGAGACAATGACATTTGTATTTACTATGGGAATTATTTCTGTTACAGTGTTTCCAGAAAACAGCCCCAAAGAGACTATTTCTCAGCTGATTCAGACTGACCAGGTCTATTCATTCCACTAAAGAGACATAGATTTACTTTACAAAAGCTGGCTTCAGATCCAGTACCCAGGGTATTCTGAAGACTTTTATTTCTTCTTGACTTGTTAAAATGGATCTAACAAATGAGGAATGCAGGAAAATGTCAATTAACCAAGTAATAGAGATTTCTATATAGAAATTTTATCAAATAGAAAGGATTCTTGCTCATTATTGTTGAAAAGGCTGTGAATGTTTTTACTGAGCACTTGAGACTTTTGCTATTTTTTTAGTATTGGAACTAAACTTCTCCATTACTAAAAAGGTCTAGTGGCATTAACTCTCTCTGATGCTTTTCTTGCCTCAAAATAATAATCCTTAATAATTGCCAATAGTTTGCCTCATTTACTCAACTCAGTCCAAAAGTGTATAAAGTTTCAGCCTCACCCAGTGTCTGTGGAAATCAGGGAATGTCTTTCCTCCAGCATTACTTGCCTTTGTTTCAGATGTGGGAGTATCCCTTGCTTTACAGAAATAGTCCAAAGACAAATTCAGTTTTTCATACGAAATTAGGCAAACGAATTGTTTGACTCCATTCCTCAAATTAAAGGGTGGATCAGCAGTGCAATGTATTAACACATGCCTTTTTCTTTCCATTCTTCACCCCAGAGAACAACTAAATTGTTTCCTGCTCATGACTCTCTATCAAACTGGGGGTTAGTTCAGCTCCCAGGGCCAGCAAATCATGAGCTGCATATTCTTCTTGCAGGATCCAGGAGTTTGGAAAAACACTGTGTGGCAAAACTGAGTAAATATTGAGCAGTGGTGATTTAATTAGTTGTTATGCAAAGCATGTTACCCAGTGCCCAGCTCTTTCATGTTTGCTGTTCTGCCTTGCAAAATGCATGTGTAATAGTCTCGATGTTTTTTCATTAGGTATCATTACAGGAGAACTATTTTATTAGTCTGAGAAATCTGTAATAATCCATTCATTGCATCTGCATTTTTCCCAAGAAAGCCATTCCTGCTTTAGCAAGTAAGCAGGACTTCTGTATTCTTTCCAGTTCTATTCAAGATCAGTCTCAAGTGTTTACAGATCATCAGGAAAACATTCTTTTGACATATCAAAATTTGTAGTCATGGCACATAAAGGGAATGCTCTAGCTCATATTGGCATCCAGTTGTTTTTTGTTATCCACATTGATCTCTAGCAAGCCACCCATGTAAGAAGCAGATTTAGGCAGGAGTCTGGAGAAAGGTGGACTCTTTGGAGCTTCCAATCCACAGGAAGGTACCACAACTGCACTGCCAACGATACATAACCTTGAGAAGGATTGTTCCAGTCAGTCTTGTCCTAAGGTTAGGCCTTTTTTGGCAAGTCAAACCTTTTTTTCCCAGTGCTTAAAAATATGGCCTATTTTTTCTTTTCAAGAGGATTGTTACATTAGTGTCAGCAATTTGTTTCTGAGATAATCTTGTTACTAGGCAGAACTGGTGGGAAGGATGTTGAGCTTCAGTTGCCACAGCATTTAAAGTTCTGCAAGCTGATTATTTTCTGCCTAGAAACTGTCAGATGATTCCATGAATTGTAAAGTTTTTCTTTACCTGGTGCCAAACCTCATAGCATATCTAAATTAATTTGCTTGTGTTTTGGAATTTACAGAATATCTGAGTATACTTTCCAGAAAAAATTAACTTCTGCAGACAATATCCAGAGACATCCATTCTGACAAAGCATTGCACTGGAAGGACTTTTCATTGGGATATACTGTCCTCTTGCTAATTCTTTGTTGTCTTGGTTTTGCTCAAATATATCTCCTAGTTGTTCCTTGAGTCCTCATCATCCCATCTTTTGACAACTCAAACTATGCTTTATAGATGACCAATAAATGGATGTTCATATGTTTGCCTTTTTCTTGTCACACAATGTAGATACAGTATTGATGAGTATTCCAAGAATTCCAAGAAAGAATGTCCTATGCACACTTAAGCTCAACATCTTAGATTTTTTAAAATGACTTTTCAAGCGCTGAAGAAGATAACATTAAAATTGATACGTTGGAAACAGCCAGGCTTTTTGTTGCATAACTCCAGCAGTTCTGTAATGTTACTGTTATTGAAAATAAGGCAATCGAAAACTCACAAAAAATATTCTAACATTTTTGAAATGTATGCAGCATATCAAATTACAGATAGAGAACTTGAATTTCAGGAGACCAGAGATATGGAAGGGTTGATGTATGCATGCCATAACAGATGTCATTTTTCCACACAAATGGATCTTTCAAAAGGAATTTCAGAAAGATTATGAAAAAGATCTGAATAAGATGCATGGAATGTTTGATGAAGTTGTTACCATTTAAATCACCTATCTGGTGCTTGCCATTTCTGAGGAAATGATGGGTTGCATGCTGTGGAATTAAGCTCTAGTTTGCCACTAGACATGTGGCAAACCCCAAAAGGGAACTGATACTTAAAACGGATGTGATAAAAAGGAAAAAAAAAAAAATAGACACAAGGGTGCTTTTGTATGAAAGCAATTACCTGTCATAAATCATAGAATCATAAATTAATCTTTGTAATGTCTTCCAGACTCTCATTTATAAAGCACAATAGAATTTTTCTTTTATTGGGGCGGGGTTTTTTTCAGTTTGAGATAACACATTCTTGTACCCCCTCATAAAAAAAATGAAATAAAGAAACATTATCCTAAGTTTGGGGTTGACTGGGGTGGGTCAAACAAAAGCTTTTTAAATAATGCACAAAACTAAAATAATAAAACTAAATATCCTTTGATTGACATGAGAAGATTTTTTTTAAAAAAGGTGCTGCAGGCCTTAAGAATATAGAGCTGCTGCAGTTGCATGTTTAACAGGGTGTGACTGTCAGGGAAGAGAGCACTGAGGAATGGTGCTTTGGGTTGGATTGTGTGTTGTTCTTATACTCAGGAAACAAAGGTGGGAAAAGAAATACTATGCAAGTCCTCAACTTTGTATCCTGAAGAATAGAAAAAAACACTTGCCATTGCTGGACTGTCACTATTGCTGCAGTGCACGTCTCTGGTCCTTTCTGACAGTCTGAAGTATTGCTCTATAGAATATATATGTTATTAAACTGATATTTGGTTTATATATTTAATTATATTTTTTTTTTAATGTTCACCAATGCATGGGCTTAATTAATATCACTTGTGACTTTTTAGAGGGTTTTGATTCAAAGGCAGGCTTACTGTTAATGTAGATAGAACAGTTTTCCCCCTGAAGAGCCTGTGTTCTGCTGGACTGGCCATACAGAGAACCTGCTAGGACATCATTATTGTTTTGTGTTAAGGTTCAGGACTAAGAAATCTGGAAGATGAAGTGAAAGTCGTAAACTGTAATGTTGTAAACATATCAAGCCAGCACAAAGTGGCCTGACTACCAGATGTATTACCCCACAAAACCACCTTACATCAGCAGTTTAGGTCTTCATGTTGTTTTGGCCTCATTTTTCATTGGGATATGTTGGTGGCATCATGGTAGGGATGTAAAGCTATAAAAAAGGATACTGTATCCTTTAACTTCTTATTGCCAGTGTTGGTGGAAAATGAAACTGGCAGTCATGCAAATATTTGTGAAACAATAGATTTTTTATTTCATAGTCAAATAATACAAATATCTGAACACAGAATGCTTTGTCTTCCTCCGTCCTCAAAATTACTCTGGCAACCCACATTTCTCTGAAGGCTTCATGACAGGAGGAATGTCTTGATAGCTTCCTGAGGAATTATATGGGCATCTGAAATGTATTTTTGATTGATTCAATGGAATTATGTCTAACTGTTGTTCTCACCTATCTCAAACTCGAGCATTTGATAACTACAGTAGATATGTAAGAAGAGTTCTTTTCATGGACTTCAGCAGTGAGATCTTGAAACATCACTAGAACTAATTAAAAAAAAGAAAGTACTCAACATCAGGGTGGCCTGGTTTAATATTTGAGCAGTCCTCACTCTTCTGCAGAATTCAGAATCACTCAGTCTCATTATATACACATGGGATAGCTTTTCCAAGGAAGTCAAGATGTGTGCTTAGGCCTCATGTTTGTACATGGTTTAATATTCTGCCAATGGGAAGGTAACTCACCTAACATAGTTGTTGGTTTATAAGGGATGGGCTTCTGAGTGACAAAGAGTAGGGAAAGGACAAGACCTATTCCTTCATTAACATCAAACAGCCCAGTATGAATTCTTCCACTGCATGATACCATCAAATGGGACTATAATTCTTTTTTTTTTCTTTTTTTTTTTCATTTCTATCCTGCATCCATGTCAGATCAGCTTTCTCTTCACAAGCCTTTCAGTTCCAAACTTTATCAATATAGATGGTCCATCTACCATGCAGCAAGTGACCTATTGAAGGGCATAATATTACAGCATACAAAATAGACAGAGCCTAGATAGTCTTGCTGATGGAAATAGCCATATTAATAAAACGTGTTATGTTTGTAAAAGGGTAAGATTCAGTTCAGCATAGACCCCATTACCAGGAAGAAATGTTGTGGGAACTGCTACCAGCAGCAGATTTTGCTTCTCTTTTATTGTTTCCTTCCAGCTTTTTGTTGATGGATTTCCCCAGTCTAATTAATCTGGTTAGTCAGGTTCTCCAGCATTTTTTAGATGTGATTTGTCATGGGACATTAAATATTTGTATAGGAGACTGCTTACGGTACAGTCATCAGAACGAGCTGCTGCACTAGTGCTCTTCTAAAGGAAACAGCCACGACCTCTGTTCTGTCCAAGTGCTGCTGCAGCAGGCTGTCTGAGAACTTGAGTGCCCATGGTGTGTTTCTGTCCTATGGGCATCTAGCTTGGGTGAATCTTTTGCTAAGGCATCTGACTTTCACATCTACAAGAAGGTCTTGGTTCTTCAAATGAGACCTGTGACCTCTCACTCAACTATTACTACTTTGGGAAGTTAGCTAGATGAGGAATCTTCTCTGAGTAGGGAAGAGAATTTGGAATGAAGAGGGAGAGAAAGAAGCACTTGGATCGAGATGCAAAGTCTGCTGTGGTGGTGCTAATTTATTTTGATCAGGGGAAAGGAATGAGATTAGTGACTTTTCAGTGGGTGAAAGATTTTGGGTTCTTTCCTTCCTTTGTGGGAGAAATATTTAACTAGAAAATGACATCTGGATTACGGAGTGGAAAGTATGAGAGTTGATTGTAAAATATTGGTGTATCAACCCTGATAAAGATGATGGTAATTGATGTTAGTAATCCAAGCATGTGCTGCTGTGATCTGGCATGGTGGAGGAGTTAAGAGCCAAGTCCCACCTGTGAAGAAGCTGGGGTGTGTTGCTGTCTGTGGAGTGAGCCTGAGTACCAAAGCCTAGATCAATGGAGAGACTCCTGCAGCACAGTCTGGGTTCTTGACTGAAGGTTCAGATAAAATAAGAAATGCTGAATGGATGTAAGGAAATGGAAGTAAATACAAAACATCTGTTGAGACCTGGGTGGAGACAAAGAAAGTCAGTAAAATGGAAATAGGAAGAGCTCTAGACAGTGTTCATAAGGGTAACACTGACCAGTGCAGCTAGTCACCTATTTATCTGGTCAGGAACTCATAGGATGTGTAATAAGCATTATTCCAAGTCAGTTCATCAAGACAGTAAGTGACACCAAGGGTCTACGGTAAAATTACTGTTGGGCAGTGAATTGAAATTATTAATCTGTGGCGGGTTTATGCATAATTTTTACTATGTATTACAACTTACTATAATCATAGGTAATTTATCCAGCGGGAGAAAAATATGATCTCTATACCATTAATTATTTGCAGAAAAAAATCCACTACTCATCTGGCACTGCAGATAGAGAATATTTAACAAAACAAGACTGAGATGATGATCCAGAGGGCTGTAGCATTGCCAGAGAGTTTTATTAGGTTGTGTGCAATAATAGTAAAATTATTAGTGTTCTCGTTCTATGTGTTTTTTTCCTTAAGTATTCTAATGGAGTTTTTATAATCATTAATGATAAAGGATGAGGTAAAAAAAATGTAGACTTTACCCTTGTGAGCAGTCCCGTTGGCTCGAGTGGGAATAGCATTACTTCTGTAAATGCTATTCATGGTAGAGAATGCAGAACTAGTCTCTAATGGAGGAAATATCTTTATTAAATCTTTCATCATCTCTGTATATACTGATTTATTCCAGGAAAAAATAATTAAATTCATTTAATTATTCTGCTGCCTATAAAAGCCAAGAAGGAATTTGCATAAAAGAACAATTTAATCTATAAACTGATGTCTGTGCTTAACACAAATAGCCTAGCAAAAATTCTTCCCATATTTGGTGAGACTTAAACATTTAATATGTTATTAAAAAGGGAAAAAAAAAAAAAAAAAAAAAGAAGAAATCAGTATGACCTGAAGAAGCAATGTCAATAAAGTCAGTTTATTTTAACTTCTTCCTTGGTGATAATAAAGTGAGGAGAGAAAAAGATCCAAGGACATTGCAGTCTGGCCAAATAGACCTCCAGATGTTTTTGTAAGTTTATTGGTGTTTGCAAGCACTGCAAAGCTCTTTAGGGACAGAAGAGGGTGGTTTTAAGTAGAAGTTGGTTATTAAGCTACAAATGTTAGAAGAAAAATCTGAAGTCCTTCAACTGCTAAAAATACTAAGTATTTCTTTATTAGGAAACAGTATATAGTTTATTTCTGAACTCTGGGGTAAACACTGGTAATGCTTTCAGACATGAGCCTTTGCACCTAAACACACAAAGTAGATCAAAGATATTTATATGTATTGACTTTAAACTTAGTATTTTCTTGGTCAAAGTAATTAAAAGTATATTTTCTGGACCCTCTTGTAAACATGCTGTATAACATCTGAGTGTAGGAAATACTTTTAAGCAAACATACTGAGAAACTCATTATAGAAATTCAGATATATCTCCTTTGAGACATGTAAATTTAATAGCAATGGATATAATTTTATAAACACATTTCAAACTTAAGATTTCTAATTAGATAGTTCATTGATCCATAGGCATTGAAGTCTAACCAAACAGTGATCTGCAATTACAATTTGGTTAATCATTTGAGTTCCCAATGAAAAGGCTCCACAGCTTCCTGAAGGCAGCATTGGTGATAACACCATGGGATTGGCTTGGCTGTCCAAAAAAAAAGGTGTTCGTAGCTTGGGGCAACTGCTTTGCATGGGCTGCCCTCCTGTAAAACACAGTGAAGGCAGGGTGCACCTGTTCTCTATATAATTGGGCAGTAATTTTGACACTGTGCTTGGAGTTGATCTTGGCAAGTAAATCTCATGGCAAAAGCAGAAGTGGCTTGTCTTCATGTTTTCTGCCCAAGGGCAGCTGATTTGGGTTCATTGCTCTGAGATAAAAAAACAAACAAACAACAACAACAAAAGATAAAACCAAAACCCATCCAACTCAAACACCCAACAAACAAATAAAACAACCCAACAAACCCTCACATTGTATTAAGCAATGAAAAAAACCCCTTCTGATTCAGGAAGGTGCTCAGAGACTGGCAGAAGTCCAGATGCATTTATGCAGTAACATGGTTCAGTGCTGGAGCAGGTATAAAAACAGCTTATCATATTCTTGAGCAGAGGGTTAATTTTATGGTCCCCACCAAAGCGTTAAGTGACAGTCCCACATCAAATCAACCTTCAGAAGTATGCATATTTATTATGCCAGGTTCTGGGCATGCACGTGGTCCAGGCAGGGAAGGTAGAGAGCTTACACAAACAGCTCATGCAGCTGCTTGGTTTTATCTCTTGTACATCTTTAAATATCAACAATATTGTGGTCTAACAGCTAATTTAAGTCAGATCTCACTAAAAACTCCCCTGAAATTTCTCAGGGAAAGAAAACACAAAAAATAATTACATTTTATGGTGTTTGGACCCAAGTAGTGTAGTGCTTCTGATAGCTGTTACATTACCACAATTTCTTGTACTCCTCTCAGCCCAAGGTAGAAATCCAAACCTGCAGCTTGCTCCTACAGTTCTCACACAACAGCATAAACTTCTGAGAGAAAAGGCTGCTGCTCATCCCTGTGGACCAGTCCATGTAGGGACATACTACAAGCCAAACATGACACAAATATGAGGGAACGGTCCTTTTGAGTTAAGTGGAACCATCAGCATCCATAAAGCTGAAAAATAAATATGGGTTGGAGTTTAGTTGTCCCACCTCAGGTATTCCTCAAGTGTGTCATATTTTTGGGTTTTGTTAAAGGCTAGGTCATGCCTCTTGCAGAGAGCTCAGAGGTGAAGCCACCAAAGATGCTCTGCCTGGAACTGCTCCTCTCAGTCCCTTCAGTGTACAGAGTGGCTGGCACAGCTAACACTGTCACCTCCTTGCTGTTGCTTTTCTGATGTTCGCTCTCCTGAAGCCTCCTTCTCCTCTGTCCTCTGTCCTACCTCCACCATGTGAAGGGAGATCCACATGTAGTATTTTCAGTGTTCTAGCAGAAGATACTGGGATTGATTCTTGTTCTGCAACATCTCCATCAACCTGTTTATTCTAAAGGATGTTAAGAAAATTAATAGAAGGACTATGTGCTAGATCCCTCCAAAATGGAGTTTGCATTTAAACTTAGAGCTCTAAATATGTCACTGTGAATTTAGTTTATCAATCCATTTAGACCTAAAAAAAAAAATCTTTCAGAGAAAGAATATATTGGTTTGTCTTTGGATTCTTCTGTTTCTGTATGTTTGTGTGCAACATTTGTTTCACAGCTTGTGTAGTTTTTCGTAAGTCATAAGTGAGTATGGCCATATGTCAAGTTAGTGATTTGTCAGGTCCTTATTTAGGATAAAGTGTGAAGAAAAAATTTTCTGAGATGTGTAAGCAATCATGCTAAGCTCAAAAGAAGAACAACTATATTGGCTGCTTGGTTTTTCTTTTCACCTGAAAACTGAATTTTCCACAGTTTTGAAGAAATGGATTATAATCTCAGTGGAAATTAGTTAGTGAAGAGGGATTTGACTGGGTCTCTCAGCATTGCTTGTACTCTCATGAATGTCTTTATTGTTATATGAAATGAGCAAGCCCTGTGGTTGTTCCTGTGTTTCTGTGATCTTCATGACAACATAAAGCAGTTTAACAGGACTTTGTAGACACCCAAGTAAAATATTTTCCCATGCTTTTCAAAGCAAAGATTCTATCTGCTCATTTGTGAGCTTTTTTAAAAAGATTTCATGGAATTACACTGTGGTATAGGTGAGATAGGTAGAAAACAAGAAAATTTCTGTCTGGCTTATTCTTCCTTGTCATTCTGGCTGCTTGGTTTTATTATAGCTGAATGGTATCTAAGATTGAAAGCCAGTTATTTTTCATAAGTTTATTAGTGTATAATCCTGACTTGTCTTATCTCTTGTCCTGAGATAAACTATCAAAATACTTATTTTCCATATTATTTTGCTACCTGGCAACCAATAGGAAACTTGTACTTTAAAATTAACTTGCATTCTTTCCTGACATGTTCTTAAACTGAAAATATTCTGGGATGGCTAATCTTCTAGGAAGGCACAAAAACTGTTAGAGAAATATAGCAGTCTACACCACACTTACGTGCTTACTTTGGTGGGTCTAAAGCTGTTCCCACTCCGAGTTACCATACTGAAATCTGATTAACCGGGAAACGGTCCTTCTATCTGTGTTGCCTTTTGACACAAATCTTAAAGTGACATAATCTCTAACTACCTGATACATTATCAACATTGATACACATCAAGCACTCAAAAACCTCTTGCTATCCCATTGGCAGCACTGTGATAACTTTCCCTTGGCTCTCTGTGGCATCTGCCTTGAGTGAGTAGCAATGTGTAATATAACTGAGATTTCTAACGTGCTACTTCATGGAGTGGAGATAAATAGAAACTTACTGCTTCTCATCCTTCCAGTGCCAAGAAGTGTAAGAAGCAGTTGTGGGTTCAAAAGCTGAAGTGAGAAAATTATGAATTAAAAAAGCCACCAGATGATCTAAACCAAAAATATACTACTTCTGTCTGATCATATACCGTGGGAGTTCCACTGCCTCCTTGCCCTTATCTTACACTTCTGAACACTGAATGGTGATTTTGACCCAGAACATTTTGGTCACTCTTGGACAGGAGGCTGGGCTGTGTGGATGACTGAGATGATCCATAAGCATACTCTTATGTGCCCTCGTTCTCCTGTGGCAGCACATACACACTCGGTTTCTTAAAAATCCCCAACCCTGTACAAAACCAGTTACCAGCCTTACAGTCAAAATGCACAGCAAGGCCAGAACAAGGACAGAAGGCTATCTATACGCCAAAGAGATCATTATAACATAAAATTGAGGACTGGCAGCAGGAAGTCTGTCAAACAACGAAAGCCAGAAGCTGTCAGTAAGCCCTGCAGCTGGATGACCACAAGCCAGTGGTGTGTTTCTTCTTACATCTGATACTGGACAAGCCCCCAGTCATGCTCACAAGCCAGATGACAGCTCACCCATCCTGACAAGAAGCTGGTTGCAGCTAAAGGTGCAGTCTTAAAGGTGGCATTACCTTGGAAAGTGAATACGTTACCAACCCTGCCTAAGCTCAGGGCTTGGTCTGGTAAGGGTGCAATGCCTGATCAGTGCATTCATGTCATCTAAAGCTGGGGGCTCTTCATCAGTGACTGAATAATCAGAACCTCAACATGGCATTTTCTTTACAAAAGAATCCACTTCATTTTACTATCTTTGTCATGTAAGAGGACTGTAATGACTTCTGAGATCTTAGGTCCTTCTAGTTTCAGGTTCTCAAAGTCCAGAGAAAAAAAGTTTATAATCACTCTGGTAGTTTATTTTTATTGCCTTCATATTTTCCAAATGTGTTTGTGTATAAGCTTCTTGAGTTGTTTCCACATATATCTATTTTTTTCCTTTAGTTGTATAGTGGACTTTTCAATGCCAGACAGACCGACCATATTCTTACTTTCATCGGCCTGCCCACAGTACTGTTACTAGAAAGTTGTGTCCACATATGCATCCTTCTTGTTAATTCCTCTTTTCCCAGAAAATAATTCAGAAAGCTTTGTGTCATCAAACCACAGCTGCATGGCATGAAGCTGTCAGGCCTTACTCAGCTGTAGTTGCTGGCCATCATGAATTGAATTGTCAGCAGAAACCAGAATTTTTTATTCATAGTAATTATAGTAAGCTAAAACAAACTGGTGTGGTTTTTTTCCCATCATGGTACTGAATTTACCCTAATTACATTATTTTGAACTGAATTCTAAAACTTAATAAATTTAAATGTGAGTTGCTTAGGAAAAGTGTCCATAGTTACTATGATTACTTTTCTTACAATGCATTTTTAATTTACTTAGCAGCAGTGCAGAGTGCTCCTACACATGGACCACTAATCAAGTTGTTTGATTAGGTGAAATTCTAGACTTTCAGCAAAGTTTCCTCATGCCAAATTGCAGTAATAATTGTTCCATCACTTCTGCTCAAGGGAATCTCTCAAATGTTTCAGATATAATTTCACTTCTAAAATGATGTATAATTAAATAATATGGTATAGCCAGCAGTAATCTTTCTCATTATTTAAATGTAAATATTTCTGGTTACCAACAGAAGCCATAGCATCCCTAATTGGCTGTGGATAATGATACATTATGTCTAAAAAATGTTAACATTAAGATTGCAAAGTCAAGTACTTAGAAGTTGGGCATTGTCAGAGTTAATGTTGCCCAGGAAACTTCAATTTTCCTGCCATTTGTTTGCTTGCATATTACAGTTTTTAATTACACAATCATTGGTGTTTTTTTCCTCTTAAGTCCACTGCCTCATTCAGTAAAGTAATAGTAATTGCAGATTTCTTTTTATCTTCCTCATTAAGAGCATGGCTCTGAGCCTTCAAGCCTCGATCAACATACATTTTTATTCCCTTTCTCCTCTCTGTTTCTCTGGTTCTTTTTACCACATCTGAGCACTGTATGCAACAGGGATGTGAGCGTCAGTTTGCCCAACTCCCTTTTTAGAGAGCTGGAGTTTCAGGAACCCAGACCCCACTGATAGGAATGCCAGCTGCTGAAGTGGTAAGATGTGGGGAATATGAAAAATTTCTGAATGGGCTGTGCAGAGACAAGATGCTGAACATCTTGATTTAATTACAGGTTGTACATAGTAAGAAGTAACCTGTATAGCTTTTAATCATGTTTTGAATATTTATTGTAAAGGCTTTCTAAGAGAGTTGTTTTCTGTTGATAGGTGAATATAGTAAAACCCTTGTGTTCTGCTAAATAATGACATTGCTAAGAGCACCTCAGGGGCTACACCCAGCCTAGTGACCTCCAGGAGAGATGCTGTCAGTGCCCAGAAGTGAAGTAGGAGACTCCTGTTAGCTAGCAGCTGCACAGCCATGGTTTTGCTTTGTACTTCTAGGCTTGGATGTTTTGGTTACTTCCAAATCCTGTTTCACGTGCCAGCATCACTTCCTTATTTCCATAGATGCACATTCACTTCAGCAAGAATATAAATCAACGCATTCTTATTCTGTTAATTTGTTGTTGAATTGCTTCTCTCCTATGTGCTAGATAGAAACTATTTACTCTACACTTAGTTTAGATGCATCTTGTTGGTGAGTTAATTAACCATAGAGAAAAATAACATGCAAACATGTTTTGTAGTTATCTTATATGCTGTATACTTAAGAAGAAATTTATAAAAGATTTTGCATTTAAAATAATTTATTGAGCCATGGAAACATTAACTGTAGTTAATGAAATTGCTAGATTGATTCATGAAACTGATGGATTAATTCTGCTCACAAAGGGCCATACAATATGTTTGATATGATATGGCATAAAAACTGGCAATCTGCTTGGACACTTCTGAATACCCCAGCAGGAATTTATCTGTAACTTTCTATGCCTACCACCTTCTGCAAATCTGTCCTAATGCCTTTTGGGGTTTTAGAATTAGTGGATCTTATCCTCTCCTGTCTTGATTTAATTTACTGCTAGAGAAAAACATCAACCTGTTCTTCTTGATCACTTCTTCAGGATTAAACAATATTATTATTTCAAGAAAAGAAAATTTACCCTCAGAACCTAGTAACAAAACTAAAAATCAAAGTTGTCTGTAAATAGGTACTTGACTCAGCTGATCCCTTATGTCTTACATTCTTAATATGACTGAGATAGTTATTTTTCTGCACCCTAGAAACTAAGAATTTACACTTTTTACAGCAGGAACAACAATATTTGCACTATTATTAAAACTGAAATAAATAAAGTATATACGTATGCAAGCCTCAGTTTGTAACAATGTGGCATAGTTCAATCAATCATAAGACAGTCTCATTTGGCAGTCAACATTACAGTAGTTTTCTACAAGATTCCATATATAATTAAACCAAAGCATCCCTCAATTGAAAAATTTAAGAAGGCTCATTTGTTGCAACATTTTAATATATTTAAATTAATTAATAGATTATATGAAGGTGTATGTGGAGAAGAGAGTGGTTCAAGGCCATATTCCAACCTGAGATTAAAATCAGAAGATTATCAGTTTGAAGCTTCTGACTTAATCTGCTTATTCCATTATTTTATACACTGAAAAAGCTAACTTTCTGTTTGGTATGTATGCATTCAGTGTACAACCAAAAAGCATAAAAAATATTGTTTAAAATTGTAGTAGATAGGCATGTAAGTACATTCTAAACCCAAAAATTGTTTCTGTTTCTATATAATGCCTTTTGACTGATGAGATCCAAAATAATTCTTTCTGACAGCTATTTCAGCTGTAGGTGGGTAAATTGTTTAGCTTCAGAAAAAGAAGACTTACAATAGCCTAATTAGCAAATTAATTTCTACAGTGATTTATAGTCAACTGGTGTCTGATAAGCAGACTAGATGCAGACAGGTTAGTTCTGGTGTGCATTGCAGCAGTGAAAATCAGGAACCAGCATTTGCATTTCCACAGATTACTCTGGATTCACAGAATTGGAACTAAAAAGTTATTAGCCCAGTGTTTATTTTTGAAACTGAATTTGGGGCTACTCCAGGTCTCTTTGAAATGATTTAGGATTTTTGCCACAGGTTTTGGGCAAGCATCCCACTTGGAGCTCTGAACATGTAAGACAATCTGGTTATTGAGCCATAAACCTTCCAACTCAGTGCCGCTTAAATATTTAGGCACTACTATCAGCAGAATAATCACCACACAGTCTAATTTCTTGTTCTAGAACTGCCTGCTAATTGCTTTATTATATTTGATGAGTAACCCTGACTCTGAGCTGGCCGCTTTAGGACATGGGATGTTAGACCAGCAATGCGCTGTATTGTATTCCCAACTGAATGTTTTCCTGTTTAGGGTTAGTCATGAAAGACTATTTATTTTTAAAGTCATTCCACATGTTCCCAATCTTTTATTTTCACAGCTTCAAAAGAAGATAACTTAATGGAAAGAATAGTCTTTCAAACAAGAATAATTTTCCAAGGCAACTCTTTCACTTCCTTTGTGATCCAACAGCAGCTATAGCTTCACATGGGATATGCTCAGGCATCTGAAATTAAAATCAATGTTTTTCTTATATTGTGGCATAGATTAGGTTTTGGGTTGACAATACCTGTAGATCTGCTCTGTGTGATTGCACAAAGAATGTAGTTTATTGACAGCTTGGAAAGCCATTTTGACATTACTAATCATCATCAGTTTTCTCACATTCTTTAAGACTCCAGATGACCATAAGAAGAGATTAAGACTTCCACACTGAAGGCAGCTGTATAGGTCTTCTATAAAACTATAAATAACAGGTTATAAAGTTTGTTATAAATAATAATTAAATTTCACTTCAAACACATGACTTTTCAGAAAGTGAAGAATATGAGTTCTAGTAGATTCTTCAAATAAGGTCTAGAGGTATGAAATAAAACTAATTTAAGCACATTCCGATCAAATAACTGAAATTAAAATACTACTAAATGCAAGCCACTAGTATTTTGGTGAAACAAGGTGAAACCATTGATAATTCGTGTTGATAATGTCTGCCCTCATATGTGAGTGGAGAGAAGACTCTATTCCAGAGAGGAGCTAATCTGTAAAGGTCACTTCAACCCTGATAGACCTTTAACCATAAAAAAGATCCTGATAATAATGTCTCCACCTAACAAGGAGCAAGGTGAAAAAATTAAACCTATTTTGTAAGGATAAATGAAAATATTTTCTTAACTCTCTGGGTTTATTCATTCACTCTATGACGTGAAAGAAATTAACATATAATCTAAGGAAGATTTGGTGGGGTTGGATTTTTAAAGTTATTTAGGTGATTAAACAAAGCTATTTTTGTGGCTTGATATATAAGGGTCAAGGCCACCAAACTTTTAAACCATTTTTAACTTTTGGTTTTTTTTCTTTCAACAAAAGAAGTATCCCAAGGAGCTTAATGGCCTTGATACATTTTGGTATGGAAATATTGTATCTCATTGTCTCTTGCTTTTATTCATGTTTAAAGAGGAAAATACATATTCTTGTTTTTTCAACTCCTTAATAGTTTCTTTGAGAGTATACAATGAACTGAACATATGAAATAAACTGCAGTAAATAAATATTCTATACCAACAGAAGAGATTGTGGCTGACAGAAAAAAGAAAAAAAATGAGTTG
The DNA here is from genome assembly GCA_025447755.1 of Corythornis vintsioides. Taxonomy (NCBI): domain Eukaryota; kingdom Metazoa; phylum Chordata; class Aves; order Coraciiformes; family Alcedinidae; genus Corythornis; species Corythornis vintsioides. The sequence goes on along the minus strand of JAOEGS010019796.1, from coordinate 71,828 downwards.
TGCAATGGTATTACTTCACATTTCAACAAGTATACGTATGGCTTGAATAGTTTACATTTAACTGGAAAAAAATATTTATTCTGTGATCAGTCCTTAAAACAGGTTGTGATCTATTCTGATAGGCTTTTTTTAAGTAATAACGATTAGACAGTTTATTCGTATATTTTATTTTAT